>JANAVB010008600.1:1984830-2127330 GCA_029216955.1 Iris pallida | reverse complement strand
CTAGGTTAGAAATTTACCTTTGTAAAGGATAAATTTAAGGTATTGGCCTACGGCCAAGATATGGGTTTCGGAGTTCAAGATGGACTTGGATATGGGTTGTAAGGGTTGGTAATGGTTAGAAATAGTCGTCTAGACCTAGTCTTGACCTTGGTTGACCACGGTTGACTTTTTAGACCAAAAGTCAACCATGGGTCAACACTTTACCCAATTTAGTCCCAAATTTCATTATAGTTGAACAGTTGACCAAAAGTCAACTGTTAGTCACCATTGACCTAGGGTTGACCTAGAGTTGATTAGAGTTGACCCATTGACCAAAAGTCAACTGTAAGTCAACTTTTGACCTAGTTTGATTCGGATTGACTTCCAATGTTCTCCTATGACCAAGGTTGACCTAACTAGACTTGTCTTGACCTAGAATGACTTAATAGAATTTAAATTGATTTGACTTTACTTCTTAAACATAGTATTGATACCTCTTGTTATCTATAGGTCCTCGAGGCGCTGCATTGGTTCCAGTTGACATATTATATCATATTACAAGCGAGTACATTCTCTGATAACTTTTTTCCAATTTATGATAACTGTTATGATTCATGTACTTAGTATAGATATGCTTATTCCTGACACATGGTTCTCACGGATTGGTATTCCTGGATCTTGACGAGAGATGTTACTCCTTGTTAGCTTGGGATGTATTGTGCAAGCTCCCTTGTAGCTCTTGCACAATATATGGTCACCGATTCTAGAGAAGATTTGCTCCCTTCTCATAGAATCCCGTACAGTGATGTGTCCTGTTTGGATCCATTCTACCAGTTGGGGGTGGGGGAGTAGTAGCGTATGCCTGTGATCAAATCTATCCCGCATTCCCGAACAGTGTTAGTCATATACCGCACTTATGACTAGCCAGGCCGGTTACTTAGAGGTGCCCAAGCCGATCACAAGTTGAAACTACTACTCACACACATTGGATAGATGGCTTACCCTGATTTGTGTACATACCATGATCGGTTCTACTTTCCTGTTCTACCTCTAGCTTTACAGCTTACCATGCCATGATACATACATGTACACTCCATGATTTTATTGTATATGCTCTATTTACAGTCTTATGGCTTTTATCCTATCTTGAGATCTGTTATGAGATTTATGTACTCATTCCATCCTGACCGGATATGTTGATAATATTTATAGATGCAGAGGAGGACTATTACTGCACTTATTATGACCCACCGGACGTAGTAGGTTTAGAGACAGATACCCTAGATCAGCAGGGTGCAGTACCGCATGGCGAGATATTGCAGGATGAGATACCGCCTATCGTGTTGTCTTTATCTTTCAGTATTTACTTTATCATCTTAGAGTTGTGATTGAGTACTCATATATTATCATTGCTTGTCCTCCGTTCGGAGTTGACCATATTCTCGACAGGTTTTGATATTATATAAACTGTTGTTAGAGTAATAAACCTACAGCGTTCCATGCCGTTTTTACGGTAAGGACTGGGCGTTGTTACACACACGTGCCCTTATAGCGGGTGCGGGTCGTGACACGTTTTTAGTGGTGGCCCACGTAGGTCCTGAAGTCGCAATTAGTGCGATGTCGTAGCAGCACTCGTCTTAGAGTGTTGACTACGAGCCTGTGTTACCTATAGGAGGTGGTAGGCTAAGAGTACTCAATCACAGTAGGATCTTTCCTTGCTTATCATGTGTCATACCCCTATTATTATTAATTATTTTATTATTATTATTAATTGTTTTCAAAAAAAAGAGAAGAGAGGATTTTCCATGGCATGACACATGTCATGCCATGTGTCTCTTAAGAAGAATGGAGAAAGGATTAGGTGTCCCCATGTATTAAATAGGGGGGACACCTCATCCACTTCTCACCCTTTAAATTCCCACACATAACCCCACACACACACAAGCAAAAAAAAAAATACCACCCCACAACCCCCGCCGGCCTGCTGCCGCCGTCCGCCGCCCACCGCCGGACCACCACCACTCCGGCCACCCCCCTCACTACCTCTTCATCTTCATCTTCTTCCTCATCTTCCTCTTCCACTTCAAAAAAAACGAAAGGAAGAGAAAGAAAACCTAGGTAATTGCTAAACCACTTTTCCCCAATCTCTAATTCAACTTTAAACCTAGGATTAAAGTTACTAACAAAATTTTTGTTGTTGTTGTTGGGTTTAAAATTAGGAATTTGTGAGGAAAGCTAGGTCAATTCCCAACCCAAGGCAAATCCTCTTTTTCCTCCTTCTCCTCTTAATTTTTTTTCATCTATGTTAATTTTGAATAATTATGAATTCATTTTAAATTCTGACATTATAAGTTTAGATCATAAGAATTTTTAAATGGTAAGATTTTGGTAGTTTTGGAGGTTAGAATAATACTTGGAAGCAAGTCCTCCATCTCTCTTTCCCTCAAAATATTTGTTTTGTTGTCTACATGAATTAAAATGAATGATTATTAATTCTGGAATTTTGTAGGTTTATGATAAAAATTGCAAAATCCATATATATATAGATAGGAGTAGTTGGAATATGAAAATGATATATATATATATATATATATATATATATATATATATATATATATATATATAAATGATATTTTGTGAGAAGAGATTAGAACACAACACTTGGACACAACACAATAGAACATATCAACTCAATTATGCAATTGTATGTGAATTATATAACTAGGATTTCTATATATTGGACATGTAAGTTGAAATGCAATATGTAGAACACGGAAGGGAATGGACACATGACGTTAATTTAAGCAATATCAAGTGGACTCAACCCAAGCTTTTCACACACACACACACACACATATATATATATATATATATATATATATATATATATATATATATATATGAACAAAATATTATGGACACGTCACAATTTAGTTGATTATACTTGGACACAATATTGGGATACGATTGGAACACGAATGATAGTTGTATGTATAGACACAACGAATGGACACTTGACTCTATTTATATATATATATATAATGAGATGATTTATGTCACAAGTAGAGGGGTAATTGAAACTGGAATTCAAGTGAACATGATATTCATTATGTCCAAATTATTAAATTTATCAAAATAACTTATTTTGATATGGTTGATAGTTAAATTAAGTATTTTGCAAACACCACGGTAACATTACATCTATGAATTTCTAACTCCCTTGCATATCAATGCAATGTTACAAGGAGTCTAACATAGTTTTCTCAAGTCATGTCATATATAAGTAGGTTTAATATCTTTGTTCTACTAATAACTTCATTTTGAAACTTGGGATAGTGATTTGCAAGCCGCAAAGATCGAGGAAAACTTGCTTGCGTAATTTAAATGCATGATTGCTTGCTTGCTTATATAGTAAGAAGGAATAATTGTTAAGCATTTTTTTATACTTGTGTGGGTTTCGGTGTTGAGAGTTGCTCCACCGAAGGGGTCGGCGAACCCAAATTATTACCTGCGTGGTTCCGGTGTTGAGAGTTGCTCCACCGAAGGGGTCGACGAACCCGGATTTACATTTTTATGTTATATAATGTCTCTTGTGAATTTTTGTAGTCGTCCTATACAAAGGAGACTCTGCCAAAATTTTTGGAAAAAGTTGAATTCCTGACTTTCGAAAAATATCAGATTAGTATTTAAGACCTAAAATCCTTTAGAAAAGATACTTAGGAAAAACAACTAGGAAGCATTGAGTGGGGGAGAACAATCTGGATATTCCTAAATAATCCTATAGCATAATAAACTTAAAAGCTGATCAGTAAATTTCTACTCATTCGTAAGGCCATACGAATGGAGTTTGTGGGGGCTTAGCTCACATATTTTCGTTTGCTCAAGGAAGGCAAACTAAGCCCAAGGGAGGCTCTTGTTTTCGTGCTTCAGATTTTTATATCTATTATGACAGTAACATCGAATAGATGATTATTAAATCCAAAGGAGGCTCCAGGACAGATACTAAGCACCGTGCCGCCGAATTCACAGCCTGATCCCGGGTTAACGGGATTATTGATGGGAAATCATTTAGATGAATATTCAGGGGTTGTTCTCCAATACTGCATTACATGTTAGGTTCATTTTCTTTTAATATCATTACCTGCCATCACGCCTATCTGGATAAGAGGAATAGGACACTCACACAATAACAAAATGCTTTATTAAATATGACTACTTTACAAAAACTAATCGTCTCATTTTACTTCATATTTCTTTTGTTTTTCACCGTCTTTGGCCGAGGGCTTGCTTGTCGTTTCTAAACGACCTAGTATTTGTTCACTAGGGGAAGGAGAAGACAATCTTGCCGAGGCATTGCCAATGTACGTCGAGGAGCAGTGACCTGAAGACTTTTAGTTTATGACTAGTGTTGTCGCTGTTACTTTTGTAAATTATTTTTGTAATAAACCTATAAGACAATGTACTGTTAGATAAGCTTCTTGTACTATAAATACTATGGGTAATGTAATGTAAATTTGCTTGTATTTTCCATTCTGCTGATTTACGGGCGATAATCGCGAATTTTGGCGCGTAGCCTGGGGATGTGTTTGACGTAACCGTTCAAATTTGGGAAGCGGAACGTGACACATCTTTAAGTGGTGGCCCATGCAGGTCAGCAAGAATGGGAAATCTAGGATAAAATATAGGTTCAGATAGGACGTAGGTTCTAGAATTATAAGGAGCACCTCGAGTCCAAATCACACCCTAGAAATCCTTGAGAAGGAAGTGTCAATAGTTAGTAGCATTGTGCAATGATTACCTCTCCCTTATCTAACCAATTATTATAATCTTAGTAAAGGGATACTGACCCAAGGAATTCTTGGTGTAGATCATGCCCCGATTCGCACCTTTTACAAGACTAGGAAATGGCAGCCACAGCCTGGACAAATATTATGCATTTGTGAAGAAGATGTGGCGAGTGTAATGCCTGTGGTTCATATTGCGTATTTTGGAATACGTGTACGTATTTTATTTTGTATTGCTTGATTCCTGGCTTAGCTTTTCCTTCTTGACTTGGTTTATTTCCTTGGGCTGGTTCGGTTGGCTTGGTTCGGTTTGGGATTACTATTGGCTCAAGATGAACCCATGATGAACCCCCTACCTACCACCACCATTTGTATTTATTAGCCCTCTTCATTCTCTCTCTTCATTTATCATCTTCTTCTTCCTCATTTACTTCCTTACCTACCAGAGAGAGGAGACAGAGGTCTAGGCAAGTGCAACTTGCTTCATGGAGGAACTCCAATTTTACTACTTCATTCTCTTCCTTACTACATTCTAAAGCACTTTAGTACTTGACATTTTCACTTTCCATGGCTAGATTCTTGTAGATCTATATTTACTTTATTTTCGAAATTTTTGGGTTTTGATCTGCTTAAGCTTGTTATTTCCTAGTTTTGATGGTTCCATGTGACAGAGAATTTTGTTCTACCCCATTTTGACCTATGGAAGTTCGGATTTGGACTCCGGATGAAGGTTTCTTGGAGCTTAGAAGCAAGGATTCTTGGTGTTCTTCTTCTCGGAAGCTTGGAGAAGAAGAACAGTGCTTGACTTGACCGCATGACACTTCATGCGGCAAGTGCTTCTGAGTCGCATGAGCCTTCATACGACAGTTCTGGCCGCACGGGCTTGACTTGGCCGCATGACAATTCATGCGGCAAGTGACTTAGCCGTATGGGACTCTCAGCCGCATAGGCTGGATCCCATTCCTGGCCGCATGGATTTCTAGCACCCTGAGCCGCATAAAGCTCTGTTCATAGCCAGCCGCATAAGACCTCGTTCGACCCAGCCGCAGGAGCGCTTCCATCCAGCCGCATGGGCCCCTTTTCTCGAACCGTATACGCATCCATTCTCTTTCCAGCCGCATATGTACAGCCCCTTTTGGCCGCATGAGTACCCCCCCTTCTGAGCCGCATAGGCGTTGCTCCCTGCTGCCACATGGGACTCTGCCCACCCTGAGCCGCATTAACTTAAGCACTCGCTGGCCGCATAAGCCGCAGTCTCCCACTGCTGCATAAGGTCGAACCCAGCTAGCCGCATGGACCTTCATCTCAACCCAGCCGTATATACTCCACTCCCCCTCAGCCGCATGCGCCTGACCCTGTTCAGCCGCATGGGCTGTTCTCTTCAGCCGCATGTGATCATATGCCTTAGCCGCATGGCTCTTCTATAGCCCTGAATATTAATATTTTATTAGATATTTTACGTCCATTTTATATCCTTACGCCTTTTGTCATGAACTTGATAATCACGAATTTATTTTTATATATATTTGCTAATGATAATTGAACATGGCATGGCAGGACAAGCATGCCTGACATGATTATCTCGAATTGCTGTTGTACATGACATGACCTGACAAGGATGATTAACCTAGACACCGTGGATGATTGCGTTTGCACAATAAACCAGTATTGTCTTGCATCATGTCTAGGATGGGATCCCTGAGTACCACGGTCAGGGATACCTACTATAATTAACTAAGGATAATAAACTAGAATAATTCAGTAGACATGAAGAGATTCCCGGCTACAGGCAATCCCGTTATCTGGGCGCATTAAGTGGACCTGTAGCCTACCGACGAGTAGGGCACATTTCCAGCACACAGTCATGTGGTACACCCTTCATAAACGGACATTCGACCTGGATAACTTGGATGGTCTGCAGGGCTTGTGGCTATTGGGATAATCTCATTGCATCTTGCTAGTAACTAGGCCTGTGATAACCCTAGTTAGTTAAAAGGTATCAAGCCGTACTCTTGATTGGCCGTGATTGATTGGATGTAGTTTATTGCAGCTTAGTCTTATCATGATCATGTGCAAGATTGTGACATGATTATTGATGCTTGTCTTAACAATAACGATCAGGGGTCCAGTTCTGTTCAGGCGAAGGGTTACAACCCCGGTCCTTGTTTGGTTTAAGGGTTGTAACCTGGCTCCCGGAGCAGTTCTGTGTCCTCTCTTCGTTTATTGTCTTAATCGCAATCCCATGCCATGTTCGTCATGTTTTATCTTACCTTTATACCATGATTATTTATACTGGCCTTAGCAATAAAGATCAGGGGTCCAGTTCTGTTCAGGTGAAGGGTTACAACCCCGGTCCTTGTTTGGTTTAAGGGTTGTAACCTGGCTTCCGGAGCAGTTCTGTGTCCTCTCTTCGTTTATTATTTTTACTGTACCAATAGTATTTGAGACGGGTTTCTATTCAGGTGAAGGGCTGCAACCCCGATCCTTGTTTGGTTTAAAGGTTGTGACCTGGCTACTTGAATAGTTTTCTCATACTCGGTTTACTGTTGTTATCGTTATTATGATCAGTTCTTTATTTATTATCTTTAATATTCTATTATGATATGCTGGTTTTAGTTCCTAAGTGAAGCATCCTTTGTGGCACTTGCTCTTTCTGGGGTCTGATCCAGCTGGTTTTGTATGGCCAGATATTGGAGCAGCACTAGAGGATCCACCTGTTTTCCAGCCCGATGGTGAACACCAGGCGTAACCCGGGCAACGAGTAGGTTATTTTTGGCTCTCCCACTCTATTGTAAAAATATTCTTTTGAGGCGTTTAGCCGACGAGCACCTGTTTAGCTCGATTGCATTTACTTACTGTCTTCCTATGGGCTGTAACATGATTGACAGATCCTAGGGTTGATCATGTATGACTAAACTCTTGCTAGTCCTCACATTTTGTAACGACTAGCTTCATGATCAGCTGAATATGTAATGTTTGGGACACCTTACTATTGTATATTTAATGATCATACATCTTGTAACTTTTACTTACTTGCTTGTGATTGAGACACTAGGCTTGTTCATGACCATAGGAGACTGTTGGCTTGTAGTAAACCCTCATGTATCTAGATAGCCGTGACCGTATAGCGAGATGGATCCCATTTCATATACGTAGCTGGCTATGTCTGCCCCCGCTCTCCAGTACTCTGGTTCTGGGGCGTGACATGGTTTTAGTGGTGGCCCATGCAGGTCTTGTAAATCAAGATATATGAGGGTTTACCGAATAGATGTCTCAATTAGTATTCGTCCTTGATCTCTGCTCGTATCTTCTGAATCCCTGGATTCTTGTCCTGATTATATGCTTGTATCGTTGATCTGTCCTGGTCCTTCCTTATTGTTCCCTATGTCGTCTTCTTCAGCGGCATTGTTCGTGGTCCTACCGATCAGCAAGGCGGAGCACCTCCGCGGACCAGCAGCAACCTGGGGATCAAGCCCAGCATTCCGGAGTAGCCTCCAGAGTCGTGCCTTCTGGCGGAGAGCCACCAGTCCAGCCTGCCGAGCCTGATGATGGCACTTTGGTAGGACTCGTCAGGACCTTGATAGCTTCCCAAGATCGTCAGGATCTTGCACCAGGCAGTGACAGATGCTTTGACCAGAGGAGGTCATCAGGGTAACAGTGCGGCCAACAGCTTCAAGCGCTTGAACCCTCCATTCTTCGACGGTAGTGAAGATGCTATCGTAGCAGATGCTTGGCTTCAGGATACCGAGGTGATTCTCGAAGCAGCCAGGACTCCAGAGGACGAGAAGGTGGCAGTTGTGCACCTGCAGTTGTTAGATCTTGCCCGCAGCTGGTGGGCGGCGCAGGCCGTTGGGTTAGCAGCACCCATTCCATGGACAGTGTTCAGAGAGAGATTCCAGACCAAGTATTTCGATGCTGTAGCTCGGTACGATCTACAGACGAGGTTCACCAATCTAAAGCAAGGAGGCAGGACGGTCGACGGATATGCGGCCGAGATTTCCAGACTCAGTCGGTTTGCTCCCACCTTGGTGGCAACCGAGTATGATCGAGCCCAGCGGTTCCAGCAGGGACTTCACCTGGAGATCTTGTTAGCCGTTGAGCAGTTTGAGCATCAGACTTTTGATACAGTCTTGAGAGCAGCCCGGAGGCATGAGTATACCTCCCAGAGGATCGTGGACAGGACCGGAGGTCGAAAGAGATCTCATGGCCAGATGAATCAGTCTTCAGCACCAGCCTCGGCAGCCAGGGCTTTGACTATTGGAGCTCCGAGGCGGGCGGCCTCAGTGACGTCGGTTCAGCATTCCACCCCGACGTACCCTCAGCAGCAGAAACAGAAGCAGTCTTCCGCAGTGGGATGTTCACACTGCGGGAAGTCAGGACATGTGGTATCGGAGTGTCGCAGAGCACAGGGTTTGTGCTTGGTTTGTGGTACCCCGGACCACAGGGTTAGGAATTGCCCGAACAGGGGGAGTTCATCCACTTTCTCTATTCCTTCAGTTAGAGGACCAGCGTCGGTCCAGCAGCAGCAGCAGCAGTACCCGCTTCCGAGGCCATTGTCGACGCAGGCCCAGGCATTTTAGCAGCAGAGACCGCAACAGTATGCCTAAGCTCAAGCCCTGATCCAGAGCAGGCAGAAAAATTTTCAGCAGAGGGGACCCGCACCCAGAGGACATGGTCAAGTGTTGGCTTTGACCATGGGAGAAGAAGGAATAGCACCAGGTGAGGTGGTGGCAGGTACTATTCTTGTCAACACCTTTCCAGCTTCAGTATTATTTGATTCTGGTGCATCGCATTCATTTATGTCTGCACGATTCGTGACACGGGTAGGATTGGAGCCCGAGTCATTATCAGTAAGGCTCAATATACTTACTGGTAATGGACTTGTGGGAGTAGATAGAGTGTTCTCCTCGTGTCGGATCGTAGTTAGCGGTAGAGAATTTTCCGCTAGATTGATAGAGTTTCCGATGGCCGATTATGATGTGGTCTTGGGGATAGATTGGTTGAGGGACGAGTATGCTAGAATAGACTGCCATATTGGTAGGGTTATTTTTAGCATTCCAGGTGAGCCAGAATTTTCCTTCTCTCGAGGCGAGGTTGAGTCTTCTCCTCCGATATTGCGGATGGCAGTAGCAGCAGTTCAGTTGCCCAGGATAGTGGATGAGTTTCCAGATGTTTTCCCAGAAGAGCTTCCAGGTATGCTGCCAGAACGAGAGATCGAGTTCACTATCGACTTGATTCCCGGGACAGCCCCAGTATCAGAGAGAGTCTACAGGATGGTGCCGTTAGAATTAGAGATATTATACAAGATGATTGAAGAACTCAGAACCAAGGGATTCATTCGTACTAGTGGATCGCCTTGGGGAGCCCCGATGCTTCTTGTGAAAAAGAAGGATGGTACGTCCAGGTTATGTGTTGATTATCGTACCTTGAACTCAGTAACAATCAAGAACAGATACCCTCTCCCAAGGATAGATGACTTGTTTGATCAACTCAAGGGGGCATCGGTATTCTCGAAGATCGACTTACGCTCAGGATATCACCAGATCAGAGTCAGAGAGCAGGACATCCCGAAGACAGCTTTTAGATCAAGGTATGGGCATTGGGAGTTCCTAGTGATGCCATTTGGAGCGACCAATGCGTCGGCAGTATTCATGGACCTCATGAATCGTATCTTCATGCCATACTTGGTTCAGTTTGTGATCATGTTCTTGGATGACATCCTGGTCTACAGCAAGAGTGAAGCAGAGCATGAGCAGCATCTCCGTGTGGTTCTTCAGGTTCTCAGAGAGCACCAGTTGTATGCCAAGTTCAGTAAATGCGAGTTCTGGCTCGATCGCATTTCGTACTTGGGTCATATCATCACTCGAGGAGGAGTAGAAGTGGATCCCCAGAAGATTGTGGCTATTGAGTCATGGCCAGTGCCCAGCACAGTTGCAGAGGTTCACAGTTTTTTTGGATTGGCTGGCTACTACCGACGGTTTGTTTCGGATTTTGCTCGAATTTCAGCGCCATTGACGCAGTTGACCCGCAAGGATGCACAGTTTGCTTGGACAGCAGAGTGTCAGAGTTCTTTTGAGAAGTTGAAGCGAGGCTTGATAACAGCTCCTATTCTCACGCTTCCAGATGGGACCGGAGGATTCTCAGTGTATTGTGATGCTTCGGGCAGGGGTTTAGGATGTGTTCTGATACAGCATGGGAAGGTAATAGCTTATGCGTCATGACAACTTCGTGATCATGAGAGGAATTACCCAAACCATGACTTGGAGCTAGCAGCAGTAGTGTTTGCACTTAAGATGTGGAGGCACTACTTGTATGGAGACAGGGTAGAGATTTTCACCGACCACAAGAGCCTGAAGTATGTTTTCACCCAGAAAGATCTTAACATGCGTCAGAGAAAGTGGCTGGAGCTTCTTGTGGATTATGATGTCAACTTGCAGTATCATCCTGGGAAGGCTAATGTTGTTGCGGATGCATTGAACAGGAGAGCGGGAGTTTATTTTCTAACAGCGCAACCAGAGCTGTTAGCCGATCTTCAGAAGATGGGTATAGAAGTTGTTCTCCCTTTCAGTGTGGCGTTGATGGCCAGTATGCAAGTTCAGTCCACTATAGTCGAGAGGATCCGGATGGTGCAGTCAACAGATTCTAAGCTTCAGCGACTCAGAGCAGAGTGTGACAGACCGGAGTTATGCATTCCTGAGGACGGAACACTTCGACATGGTAAGCGTCTTTGTATACCCAGTGGAGATATCAGACATGAGATCATGTCGAAAGTGTACAGTTCTCAGTATTCCATCCATTCTGGCGATACGAAGATGTACCGTGATATCCGTCAGCACTTCTGGTGGAATGGCATGAAGCGGGAGATATCTCGGTTTGTCTCTCGGTGTTTGGTTTGCCAACAAGTCAAGGCCGAACATCAGAGACCAGCAGGACTTCTTCAGTCCTTGTCGATTTCGGAATGGAAGTGGGAGCATGTGACCATGGATTTCATGACTGGATTGCCTAGATCCCCAGCTGGTCGAGATGCTATTTGGGTTATAGTTGATCGGCTCACGAAGGTGGCTCACTTTCTTTCATTCAGAGTTGGTCAGTCAATGGCTCAGCTAGCAAAGATGTACCTCAGGCAGATTGTCAGATTTTACGGTGTGCCAGTCAGTATCACCTCGGACCGAGATTCAAGATTTACGTCGCACTTTTGGCGTAGCTTACAAAAGAGTTTGGGAACTCATCTCCAGTTCAGTTCAGCATATCACCCGCAGACAGATGGCCAGTCGGAGCGCACGATCCAGACTCTTGAAGACATGTTGCGGTCTTGCACACTTGACTTCGGTGGTTCGTGGGAAGATCACTTGCACCTGGTGGAATTCTCGTACAATAACAGTTTCCAGGCCAGTATCCAGATGGCACCGTTCGAGGCACTGTATGGTAGGAAGTGCAGATCCCCGCTAGCCTGGGATAATGTTGGAGAGAGACAGATGCTCGGTCCAGAAATAATTTTTCAGACAGTTGAGGTGGTCAGGAGGGTTAGAGATCATCTTCGAGTTGCCCAAGATCGCCAGCGTCATTGGGCCGATTCTTATCGGCGCCCTCTCGAGTTTTCGGTCGGCGATCATGTATTCCTGAGGATTTCGCCTAACAGTGGCGTCATTCGTTTCGGCGTACGGGGCAAGCTTAGTCCTAGGTATATAGAACCGTTTGACATTCTGGAGCGAGTAGGAGATATATCCTATCGTCTCGCTCTTCTGTCGTCGCTAAGCGAGGTGCATGACGTGTTCCATGTATCCCAATTACGACGGTATATCCCAGACCCGAGCCACATCCTGGATCATTCAGAATTGGTTGTTGGTACCAACCTTTCGTATGAGGAGAGGCCCGTGTCTATATTGGACCGGAAAGAGAAGATCCTCAAGAACAAGACTATCAAGTTAGTCCGAGTTGCTTGGGGTCATCACACTTTGGGGGAGTCAACGTGGGAGCGTGAGGATGATATCCGATCGCGATATCCCGACTTGTTTGACTCGTGAGGTATAATGTCTTTCTTATGCCTCATGCCTTCGATTCCTTGCTTGAATGAGTGATTATCTGCCAAGTTATAGCTTGCATGTGATTAATGTAGCTTGTCATTGCTCCTCTAGCCTCTTAATTAAATTCCGAGGACGGAATTCTTTTAAGGTGGGTAGAGTTGTAATGCCTGTGGTTCGAATTGCATATTTTGGAATACGTGTACGTATTTTATTTTGTATTGCTTGATTCCTGGCTTAGCTTTTCCTTCTTGACTTGGTTTATTTCCTTGGGCTGTTTCGGTTGGCTTGGTTCGGTTTGGGATTACTATTGGTTCAAGATGAACCCATGATGAACCCCCTACCTACCACCACCATTTGTATTTATTAGCCCTCTTCATTCTCTCTCTTCATTTATCATCTTCTTCTTCCTCATTTACTTCCTTACCTACCAGAGAGAGGAGAGAGAGGTCTAGGCAAGTGCAACTTGCTTCATGGAGGAACTCCAATTTTACTACTTCATTCTCTTTCTTACTACATTCTAAAGCACTTTAGTACTTGGCATTTTCACTTTCCATGGCTAGATTCTTGTAGATCTATATTTACTTTATTTTCGGAATTCTTGGGTTTTGATCTACTTAAGCTTGTTATTTCCTAGTTTTGATGGTTCCATGTGGTAGAGAATTTCGTTCTACCCCATTTTGACCTATGGAAGTTCGGATTTGGACTCCGGATGAAGGATTCTTGGAGCTTGGAAGCAAGGATTCTTGGTGTTCTTCTTCTCGGAAGCTTGGAGAAGAAGAATAGTGCTTGACTTGACCGCATGACACTTCATGCGACAAGTGCTTCTGAGTCGCATGAGCCTTCATACGACAGTTCTGGCCGTACGGGCTTGACTTGGCCGCATGACAATTCATGCGGCAAGTGAATTAGCCGTATGGGACTCTCTGCCGCATAGGCTGGATCCCATTCCTGGCCGCATGGATTTCTAGCACCCTGAGCCGCATAAAGCTCTTTTCATAGCCAGCCGCATAAGACCTCGTTCGATCCAGCCGCAGGAGTGCTTTCATCCAGCCGCATGGGCCCCTTTTTTCGAACCGCATACGCATCCATTCTCTTTCCAGCGACATATGTACAGCCCCTCTTGGCCGCATGAGTACCCTCCCTTCTGAGCTGCATAGGCGTTGCTCCCTGCTGCCGTATGGGACTCTGCCCACCCTTAGCCGCATTAACTTAAGCACTCGCTGGCCGCATAAGCCGCAGTCTCCCACTGCCGCATAAGGTCGAACCCAGCTAGCCGCATGGACCTTCATCTCAACCCAGCCGCATATACTCCACTCCCCCTCAGCCGCATACGCCTGACCCTGTTCAGCCGTATGGGCTGTTCTCTTCAGCCGCATGTGATCATATGCCTTAGCCGCATGGCTCTTCTATAGCCCTGAATATTGATATTTTATTAGATATTTTACGTCCATTTTATATCCTTACGCCTTTTGTCATGAACTTGATAATCACGAATTTATTTTTATATATATTTGCTAACGATAATTGAACATGGCATGGCAGGACAAGCATGCCTGACATGATTATCTCGAATTGCTGTTGTACATGACATGACCTGACAAGGATGATTAACTTGGACACCGTGGATGATTGCGTTTGCACAATAAACCAGTATTGTCTTGCATCATGTCTAGGATGGGATCCCTGAGTACCACGGTCAGGGATACCTACTATAATTAACTAAAGGTAATAAACTAGAATAATTCAGTAGACATGAAGAGATTCCCGGCTACAGGCAATCCCGTTATCTGGGCGCATTAAGTGGACCTGTAGCCTACCGACGAGTAGGGCACATTTTCAGCACACAGTCATGTGGTGCACCCTTCATAAACGGACATTCGACCTGGATAACTTGGATGGTCTGCAGGGCTTATGGCTGTTAGGATAATCTCATTGCATCTTGCTAGTAACTAGGCCTGTGATAACCCTAGTTAAAAGGTATCAAGCCGTACTCTTGATTGGCCGTGATTGATTGGATGTAGTTTATTCCAGCTTAGTCTTATCATGATCCTGTACAAGATTGTGACATGATTATTGATGCTTGTCTTAACAATAACGATCAGGGGTCCAGTTCTGTTCAGGCGAAGGGTTACAACCCCGGTCCTTGTTTGGTTTAAGGGTTGTAACCTGGCTCCCGGAGCAGTTCTGTGTCCTCTCTTCGTTTATTGTCTTAATCGCAACCCCATGCCATGTTCGTCATGTTTTATCTTACCTTAATACCATAATTATTTATACTGGCCTTAGCAATAAAGATCTGGGGTCCAGTTCTGTTCAGGCGAAGGGTTACAACCCCGGTCCTTGTTTGGTTTAAGGGTTGTAACCTGGCTCCCGGAGCAGTTCTGTGTCCTCTCTTCGTTTATTGTTTTCACTGTACCAATAGTATTTGAGACGGGTTTCTATTCAGGTGAAGGGCTGCAACCCCGGTCCTTGTTTGGTTTAAGGGTTGTGACCTGGCTACTTGAATAGTTTCCTCGTACTCGGTTTACTGTTGTTATCGTTATTATGATCAGTTCTTTATTTATTATCTTTAATATTCTATTGTGTTATGCTGGTTTTAGTTCCTAAGTGAAGCATCCTTTGTGGCACTTGCTCTTTCTGGGGTCTGACCCAGCTGGTTTTGTATGGCCAGATATTGGAGCAGCACTAGAGGATCCACCTATTTTTCAGCCCGATAGTGAACACCAGGCGTAACCCGGGCAATGAGTGGGTTATTTTTGGCTCTTCCACTCTATTGTAAAAATATTCTTTTGAGGCGTTTAGTCGACGAGCACCTGTTTAGCTCGATTGTATTTACTTACTGTCTGCCTACGGGCTGTAACATGATTGACAGATCCTAGGGTTGATCATGTATGACTAAACTCTTGCTAGTCCTGACATTTTGTAACGACTAGCTTCATGATCAGCTGAATATGTAATGTTTGGGACGCCTTACTATTGTATATTTAATGATCATACATCTTGTAACTTTTACTTACTTGCTTGTGATTGAGACACTAGGCTTGTTCATGACCATAGGAGACTGTTGGCTTGTAGTAAACCCTCATGTATCTAGACAGCCGTGACCGTATAGCAAGATGGATCCCATTTCATATACGTAGCTGGCTATGTCTGCCCCCGCTCTCCAGTATTCTGGTTCCGGGGCATGACAGCGAGTAGCACCAAAAGGGATGATAGAGGCCTATGGGGTACATTACGAGCTGGAATATCCGGTGGTAACAGATATAGTGGATGAAAGAAGAGTATATTATAATACGGTGCATTACTATGTCCTGATCAAGGCAGAACCCACTGAAGGCCCAGAAACTGATTGCAACGGCACTCTGGAAGAATGGAAGCAGACGTACCCAGAGGCAAAAATCTATAACATAAGGCGAATGTGGATTTAGATCCCCAGAATGTGGATGATGTGTAAATGTAAAAGTGTAAATAAATATTAGATCCCTAGTTATGTAAAGGATGTGTGAATGTATGTAGTGAGGATGTAAAATAAGTATTAGATTTCCAATATGTAGGTAAATTATGAATGTATGTAGTAGGAATGTGATGTATGAATGTATGTAGTAGGAGCATATTGTGCTGCCAATAAATAAAGTATGCTTTTCCTATATTCTTATATTCCTTGTAAGTACTTCCTACTTCAGGGTATTATGAATGTAGGTATGGACCTGTTTATGCCGAGTTTGGAATGGGATGGGAGTGATTACACGCTGTACTTATACCAACGCTATGCAAGAATAATGTGGAACGCACCCGATTGGTACGACGTTCATGTCTACCAAGTGTTTTATGTAATCATGCGTCCTATTATCAGGGACATCGAGGACGGAGCTGAAGTATATTTGGAAAATACAACCTACTGCTTGTATGTCCGAGATCCAAACCGCATCTACATCGGACTACATGGCTACGAGGGCACACTAGACGACTTTGAAAGACTCCATCCAGAGGTCGACATCCTCACTGAGGAAAGGATCCTCATCGAGGCTATAGCATAAGAAAAAACCTAGCCATGTAAATATAGTGAAGAAGGAGTCCTTCTCTTTTTTCTGCTGTATGGTATTTCGGAAATCAGCAGATATGTATATGAGTAGGGATAGGTAGGGCTAAAATAGATTACTATGTCACATTTTGGGAAAGTTGAGTGACATGAGTAGGCTAGGTGAGAAGAATGTACACAAATGTAAAGTTGGGAGTAGAAACAACATTTTGTATTACTCTCATTATAATAAAATATATATAATTATATATGGTTCTTGCCGTACACCTCGTTATAAATAAATATTGTGAGTCAATTTTCCTTGAGGATTGTGTCTCTCAATTTTTTAGGATATGGACAACCCGGATCAACCTAACAATCCACCACCTCAAGCATCAACGACACCAACCGTGGCTGATATGTTCCGTTTGTTCCAGCAACTATTGGAATCCAATAGTCAGCAGGCCAATGCTGCCCATGCAACAAATACCACAATATTAGAACAAATGCAGAATTCTAATAATACCAAGGATAAAACTGTCACGACCCGCACCCTAGAGTAAGGGCACGAGACGTGGGTACGTCTAGCCTACGCTGCAGTGTCGGTGGTACAACGCTGTCCTAGGTCACACATCTAATAGTTGAAGGTAATAACAGTTATACTCTCCGAATGGGATGACATAACAGAAATATAACTCAATCACAGCTAAGGTAGAACAAGAAAAGATAGAATGATAATGAAAGATAAAATATCCATAACAGATGAAACACAGAGATACAATCCAGAATTCTAAGTGTCTAAAATAATACATATCTCAGAATCTCAAAATCTAATACAGTGATCCAGAAAAGTAAGACAATCCTAAACTAATGGAGTGTCATCTGCTGCTAATGGATCCTGCTGCTGGTCCAAGTCCAGGCACTCATCTAGTGTGGCACCATAGTAAGTAGGGCAGAACGCCTCAGTCTCGTCCTCTGTAATATTTTCAACAGGTCCAGTCAGGACGGGAACAAGCACATATCTTTTATACAGTTTATAGCAGGTTAGGAGTATAAATCATGCAATAGAGTAAAATACAGGAAGTGTTGAATGGAAGTACAAGTAAACAGGAGATATTTTGTAACTGAAAGTAAATACATGATAGTAGAGACTGTAAGTGGCTAAGCGATTTAGAGTACAATATGGTTATGTAAACGGCTTAGGGGCACATGAATACAAATAAGGAGGAATATTTATACAGCTACTGGGGATAATGATCACATAACCAATTCTACTCACCCCGCCCCAATCAATACACAAGGATCCATTCAAGTTACGTTATAAGCACATGAATACAACTAAGATACGTGAACTCATGTAATGAGTAGTACATGAGGCACGTGATAAAGCACATGAGAACATGTAAAAACATGAACTAGTACGAGTACAAGGAGTACCTAATGCACATGATAAAGTACATAAACATAAAATACCCGATGCACCAGTAGAGGGATAACATCTCAGGAAAGGATCCAAATAGTACTAATCCGTGAAGATACGTGTCAGCATCATGTAGAGTAATCTAGAGCAAGAATATAGTCCAGACATGTATGAAAAGATCAAAGAATGTACTAGCCTACTAACTGAAAGTCCGAGATGAAAGTATTATCCGATGAGTGGTGTCTGGCTCCTATTTAGAACAGTACAAGTCACAACAAGTCCAGAATAGTAATAAAATGCACTACAATGCGTTCTACATGAATCTAGGTCAATCTAGACCAAAGTCAACTCTTGGTCAACTCTGGTCAACCCTAGAAGTCAAACTAGGTCAACTAAGTCAAACCTAAGTCAACTAGTCAAATCTAGGTCTAACAAGCCATTCTAGGTCCTAACAAGACTAATCTAGGTTTACTAGGCAAGATCATGCCTATCTAACCTATAACACATATCTACACAAGATATTATCTATATTTAACAATACACCTATTGACTAGGCTATAATGTAACTTAGTATACATAACCTATAGCCACTATACAATATCACCCATACAATATATCATATATATAATACACTATATCATATATATACACTAACACACATTCATATATATAACTAATATATATAAGTACAACACTATGTAATATAGGAACTTATATATATCACAATGCATATATTATATATACATAGGAAAGGAGAGAGGGGACACATGAACATTCCAGTGTGTGTGTGAAAGAGGGTGATAGGGTGTGTGACTTAAGAGTGTCACAGGAATAGGAATAAGAGTGATATATGTGTGTGTGCAATATTAGACAGTAGATAAGTGTTCCTGTGTGTGGGTTTGTCAATGTGCCAGTGAGAATGTGAGACAAAACAGTGAGGAAACAAACCGTTGACTCAATGCCAAATCTCAGATTTTACAAATGAAAACAGTGAGCAATTCCATATCTCAGATAATGGAAAACTGGGAACATAATCTCAGTTTTTAGAAGAACACAACATTGCAATTAATGTAAAGGTAAATTCAGTAAAGTGCTAAACAATGAACTCAGGTTTTAGAAATTCATTTCAATTTAAAGGAAATCAGTTTACAATCAAATCAATATGGTTTAAAACTATTCTCAGTTTTCTATTCACAGGAAATTTAGGAAAACAACTCAGGTTTACACATAACTGGGAACACCATCCCATATCAGTTAAATGACAGTTAAAAAGTAGGAAAACTGGCATCTCAGGTTTATACATATATGAAACCGCCCATTTATCAATCCCCTTCTCAACAGTTAAAAACACCAAGTTATCAAATGGAAAAAAACTGGAATCTCAGGTTCTTTCAATTCGAGAAGGAAAGGAAAACAATTCAAGTAATGAACCAATTTTATTCTCAGGTTTTAACCAAAGAAGAATCTCAGATATTCAGTTGAATCAAGTGTAACAGTTAGCTATGAGTCTCAGGTTCACTTAATCAGTTAATATACAGTTTGAAAAAAACAAACCAATACCAATATCCCATAACAATTTCCAAAGCCTATATCGAATGAAATATTGCATTAATATGAACCAACAATCATGTGAGAATCATCAAACAATAGAATAACAATCTAACTTAGGTTAACACAGGATTTAACAGTTTAGGAAATGGGAAAATAAACTGTGTATCAGTCAATTCAAAATATGCAGTTCAAGCCTCTTTCGAAAACAATTATCCCACATTTAACCCAATCCAAACATGTAACTAATCTAATATAGTTGAAATATCATAATTAGGATCTAAACAATAATTAATAACATGATTTAAAAGCATTAAAAACAATTAAACACAAGAACACAATTCAGCACACTGGTATACACAATGCACGACACGTGCACAGGCAATATCGTGTCCGACATGACATAAGAGCTCGTGAAACTCGAGGAGCCTCGTGTCAGTCATGGACACGACACGTGTGTCCAATTTCGTGGGCTCAAATACTGTGTGTACTGAGAAAACGCACACGTGCATCAGGGGAAAATCCTGCCAGCGCGCGCACGCACGCGACCGCGTGTCCACACGCCCGTGTCAACTCAACCCGACACGAAATCGTGCTTAGTGCCCAAGGAATGCATAAGCGAGGTGAATATCGATTTTTCTATTCAAACACAAATCACAAAATCAAACGAAATGCCCTTTGAGGCATTTCGTCGAACACGTTCCTATACACGTTGATACGTGTCCGATACGGACACGAAATCGGTTCAAATTCTAGGGTTAGCCTATCCTTCTGTTAGGTTAGGGTTAGGGCATCCTAGAAATGAATTTTAACAAAATTTACATGGAGTAGAATGGATTATACCTATTGATGAACCAAGGGTTAAAATCCCCAAATGGAAAGAGTTCCTCAAGCCACCAAACTCCCTCAAATCGTGTCCTTCCTGAAAATACTCAACACCAACAGCAAGTAGACTAATATTAGGTCCTATTGAAATTGGTTTGGAGGAATTTGGAGTTAAAATGGATTTTCTAAGAATTTACAAAGATGGAGACTCACCTCGTCCAAATGGCAATGATTCCTAAAGAGGCAAGCCCTAATTTCAAGGTGCTATAAATAGGGGAGGGAGGATCATAGTGGCCGGCCATATTTTTAGGGTTAGGGTTTGGTTCAAGGGGTGTGGGCCTATGGGCCATTAAGCCTTTAAGTAAAAAAATGACTTGTGATTTCACAAGCCATTCATTAATCAATCTAGCTCCTAACTTTCCCAAACTAATTCCAATGAGTTAATCCTCTCTAACTTAAGTCAACCTAGGTTTTCATATCCTAATCACTTAGTCATGACCTAGGTTAGCCACTAGGTTAGTCTCCAAAGTCAACATAAGTCAAAGTCCACTAGAACACCAAAATCAATTATACTAAAATCACTTAAAAATCACATTAATTATAAATAATAATAATAATTCCAAATTAAATTCCAAAATTTTGAAAATGACCAAAATACCCTCAAACTAGAAAAGTGGTAGTGACAAAAACCCTAAAGGAATTTAGGGATCTTAGGCCACCCAAGTTTAAGGGAACTGAAAATGCAATGGAAGCGGGTCAATGGCTAAGAACCATTGAAGGTTTGATGAAGGCTGCAAAAGTTAAACCCGAGGATATGGTACCAACAATCCGTATCCAGCTGGAAGATATTGCTGGATACTGGTGGAGTGTCGAGTATCCAGAAGATTCTGACAAGGACATGTCATGGGCTGAATTTAAGAAGAAATTTGAAGAAAGATTCTATCCTAAGTCAGCACGGATAGAATTAGAATGACAATTCAACTATTTGAAACAAGGGAGACGCACAGTTGATGAGTACACTGCGGAATTTTCCAGGCTTAGTCGATTTGCCCCTAACATGATAGCGGATGAAGAAACGAAAATATCCAGGTTCATAGAAGGGCTTGGGACCCAACAGAAAAGTAGGGTCGCATCTTATCGGTGCCAAACCTATTCTGAGGCAACATAAGTTGCTCGAAATCAAGAGAGGATACTAAAAGAAGAGCAACCTTTCCGGTCATTGTACCCTAAGAGAACCTTTGAAGAATGAGCACCCTCCAACAAGAATCATTGGCAGGGACCATCTAAGCGTCTTCAGAATGGCAACCCAGACAGATTCATTATTTACAACTACTGCCAGAAACCAGGACACAAGAAAGATGTATGTAGAAAATTATTGGGACTTTGCTTGAGATGTGGAACGGAAGATCATCCAATCAGTCAGTGCCCTCAGCTGCCTGCAATTGGAGCAACGACATGAGGAGTCAATCAAGGGTATCGACCTCCGATTTAGGGGAATAAACCTCAGCCAAGGATTCAGGCACCAACCTCACAAGCGGTCATGACTTATAGGAATCAGCAAAGGCCACCATATGCCCCTCAGGCATATCAGTTCCAACAAGCACAAAGGGCCGGTCAAGCCCAAAATCATAATAAGGAGAGAAAGGGACAAGGACAATCATTTATGATGGGAGCTGAAGATGGAAATATCCCGGGAGAAGTAGTCTCAGGTACGATCCTAGTTTTTGCATATCCAGCATCCGTATTGTTTGATTCCGGGGCTAACCATTCATTTATAGCATCTTCTTTTATATCGCAACGTGAAATAGTCCCAACCTCTGCATAAATCACTAAAGGTTCTCACCGGTAACGGAGTGGTAGAAGTCAATCGCGTATGTAGTAAATGTCCCATAAAATTGGGTGGAGGAGCTTTTCGAACTCGGTTACTTATTTTTCCGACAAGCAACTACAATGTGATAATAGGCATGGATTGGATAACCGCAACACTAGCCAATATAGATTGCGGTCAAGGGAAAGTTACATTTCAACTTCCCGACAGAGAGTCTTATAAATTTGTGCGAGACCAAAATGAATTCAATATGGAAGAACTAGAGAAGTTTGAATTTCGAGTTCAAGCAATGTTGCAAGAATCGGTAGAGCAATCATTCCCAAGGATAGTGGAAGAATTTAAAGATGTATTCCCAGAAGAATTGCCAGGGCTACCTCCAGATAGAGCTGTAGAATTCTCTATAGATCTAATCCCAGGAGCAGGTCCTATAGCCAAGAAAATATATCCAATGAACAAAGAGGAATTAGCTGAGTTGAATAAACAAATAAAGGAATTATTAGCAAAAGGATTTACTTAACCCAGCGCGTCATCGTGGGGTGCACCAGTATTGTTTGTGAAAAAGAAGGATGGTACCCTACGACTGGTAATTGATTATAGGGCTTTGAATGAGGTCACCATCAAGAATAAGTATCCTCTACCTAGAATTGATCAACTATTCGACCAGTTAGGAGAGGCAAGAGTATTCTAAAAAATTGATCTAAGGTCCGGATATCATCAAGTGAAGGTAAAGAAGGAAGACGGCCCTAAGACTGTATTTAGGACTCGATATGGGCATTACGAATTCTTAGTTATGCCATTTGGGTTAACAAATGCACCTGCTATATTTATGGACCTGATGAATCGAGTATTTTATCAATATCTGGATAAATTCGTGATTGTATTCATTGACAACATCCTTATATACTCCAAAAATAAAGAGGAGCATGAAAAACACTTGAGGATTGTATTACAAATGTTACGAGAAGAACAATTATATGCCAAGCTTAGCAAATGCGAATTTTGGCTGGACCAAATACCATTTCTAGGGCATATTATCAGCGGAGAAGGCATCTCGGTATACCCGAAGAAGGTGAAAGCAGTTAAGTCTTGGCCAACACCTAAGTCCGTAGCAGAAATCAGAAGTTTCTTAGGACTAGCTGGTTATTACCGAAGATTTGTAGAATTTTTTTCAAGAATTGCAGAACCTTTAACCCGTCTTACCCGAAAAGAAGAAAAGTTTAATTGGACAGAAAAATGTCAAAGGGCATTTGACGAATTGAAGGAAAGATTAATTTCGGCCCCAGTACTGGCATTACCATCTGGTTCGGGTGGATATGAGATATATAGTGATGCATCAGGTAAGGGTCTGGGATGTGTACTGATGCAGCATGGGAGAGTCATAGCCTATGCATCACGATAATTAAAGACACATTAAAGGTTATCCAACTCACGATCTCGAACTTGCAGCTGTAGTATTCGCACTCAAATTATGGAGGTATTATTTATATGGAGAGAAAATCAAAATATACACAGACCACAAAAGTTTAAAATATGTCTTCACGCAAAAGAAGATCAATATGAGACAGAGAAGATGGTTGGAGTTACTAAAAGACTTCGATATGGAGCTGGAATATCACCCAGGCAAGGCTAATAAGGTGGCTGATGCTCTAAGCAGAAGACCCGAAGCCTTCTTTATAAATACACCCAAGAAGATCCTTGAGAATTTAAGAAAAATGGGAATTAAAGTGATATACCCGATAACGGAAGGAATGTGGCAAAACTTACAAGTGCAATCCTCCTTAATAGACAGAATTAAAGAGGCTCAACAAAATGACTCAAAACTTCAGGAAATATGGAAACAAACAGAAGCAGGGCTCCAGACCGGGATAAGGAAGCATTCGGACGGATCATTAAGATTTGGAGATCGATTATGTGTGTCCAGTGGGAATTTAAGAACAGAGGTCATAACAGAAGCCCATAACACACAATATTCTATTCATCCGGGCAGCACTAAAATGTATAAAGATTTGAAACAAACATTTTGGTGGCACGGAATGAAAAAAGAAGTCGCCAGATTTGTATCCAGATGTCTCATCTGTCAACAAGTGAAAGCAGAACATCAAAGGACAGCAGGACTTCTTCAGCCTTTGCCCATACCCGAATGGAAGTGGGAGCATCTCACAATAGATTTTGTGACAAGACTGCCTAGGACCCAAAGGGTTAATAATACTATTTGGGTCATTATAGATAGACTTACGAAGTCTGCTCGTTTTCTTCCCTTTCGAGTTGGACAGTCGACAGAGGCACTGGCAGAAATATACATGAAATAGATTATCAGTCAACATGGAGTGTCAGTGAGTATAATATCGGATAGAGATACCAGACTCACTTTACATTTTTGGAAAAGTTTGCAAGGAAATCTTGGCACTCAGTTGAAGTATAGCTCCGCCTACCATCCCCAAACAGACGGCCAGTCGGAAAGAACCATTCAGACCCTAGAAGACATGCTGAGAGCTTGTTCTTTAGATTTTGGAGGAGCATGGGATGATCATCTACATTTGGTAGAATTTTCATAAAACAACAGTTACCATGATAGCATCAAAATGGCTCCTTTTGAAGCACTATATGGTAGAAAGTGCAGATCGTCGGTATGTTGGACCGACGTAGGAGAAAGACAATTGCTAGGGCCAGAACTAGTAACACAAACTGTGGACATAGTCAAGGCAATAAGAAGTCACTTGCAAGCATCTCAAGATAGACAGAAGATATGGGCCGATAAGCATCGAAGAATATTAGAGTTCCAACCTGGAGATCACGTGTTTCTGAAGATTTAACCAACTAAGGGAACCATCAGATTCGAAACCAGAGGGAAACTAAGTCTGAGATACATTGGACCCTTTGACATATTGGAAAGAGTAGGAAATGTATCATATCAGCTTGTCTTGCCACCAACTCTAGAAGGAGTTCACAATGTATTCTATATTTCCCAGCTACGAAGATATGTGTCGGATCCGAGCCATATACTCGACCATTCAAAAATCACCGTCGGACCTACACTACGGATAGAACAGAAACCCATTGGGATCTTGGATCGAAGGGAGAAGGTACTCTGCAATC
This sequence comes from Iris pallida, assembly GCA_029216955.1. Lineage (NCBI taxonomy): Eukaryota > Viridiplantae > Streptophyta > Magnoliopsida > Asparagales > Iridaceae > Iris > Iris pallida. Next base: position 2,101,811 of record JANAVB010008600.1, on the reverse strand, counting down.
GGATCGTCCTATTAGTATGAGTCGCATGGAGCAAGGATTTGCCTGGAAATTCGACTTGGGAGAAAGAAGAAGATATGCGGAAGCAATATTCGCATCTATTCCCTAAGCCAGGTTAGTAATCAATTGTTGTACTTTCAAATTCCGAGGACAGAATTTTCTAATGGGAGTAGACTTGTCATACCCTTATTATTATTAATTATTTTATTATTATTATTATTAATTGTTTTCAAAAAAAAGGGAAGAGAGGATTTTCCATGGCATGACACATGTCATGCCATGTGTCTCTTAAGAAGAATAGAGAAAGAATTAGGTGTCCCCATGTATTAAATGGGGGGGAAACCTCATCCACTTCTCCCCCTTTAAATTCCCACACATAAACCCACACACACAAGCAAAAAAAACACACCACCCCACCACCCCCGCCAGCATGTTGTCGCCGTCCGCCGCCCGCCGCCGGACCACCACCACTCCGGCCACCTCCCTAACTCCCTCTTCATCTTCATCTTCTTCCTCACCTTTCTCTTCCACTTCAAAAAAAGGAAAGGAAGAGAAAGAAAACCTAGGTAATTGCTAAACCACTTTTCCCCAATCTCTAATTCAACTTTAAACCTAGGATTAGAGTTACTGACAAAATTTTTGTTGTTGTTGTTGGATTTAAAATTAGGAATTTGTGAGAAAAGCTAGGTCAATTCCCAACCCAAGGCAAGTCCTCTTTTTCCTCCTTCTCCTCTTAATTTTTTTTCATCTATGTTAATTTTGAATAATTATGAATTCATTTTAAATTCTGAAATTATAAGTTAGGATCATAAGAATTTTTAAATGGTAAGATTTTGGTAGTTTTGGAGGTTAGAATAATACTTGAAAGCAAGTCCTCCATCTCTCTTTCCCTCAAAATATTTGTTTTGTTGTCTACATGAATTAAAATGAATGATTATTAATTCTAGAATTTTGTAGGTTTATGATAAAAATTGCAAAATCCATATATATATATATATATATATATATATATATATATATATATATATATATATATATATAGGAGTAGTTGGAATATGAAAATGATATATATATATATATATATATATATATATATATATATATATATATATATATATATATATATATATATATATAAAGATATACAAATGATATTTTGTGAGAAGAGATTAGAACACAACACTTGGACACAACACAATAGAACATATCAACTCAATTATGCAATTGTATGTGAATTATATAAGTCGGATTTCTATATATTGGACATGTAAGTTGAAATGCAATATGTAGAACACGGAAGGGAATGGACACTTGACGTTAATTTAAGCAATATCAAGTGGACTCAACCCAAGCTTTTCATATATATATATATATATATATATATATATATATATATATTTATATATTTATATATTTATATATTTATATATTTATATATTTATATATATATTTGAACACAATATTGTGGACACATCACAATTTAGTTGATTATACTTGGACACAATATTGGGATACGATTGGAACACGAATGATAGTTGTATGTATAGACACAACGAATGGACACTTGACTCTCTCTCTCTCTCTCTCTATATATATATATATATATATATATATATATATATATATATGTAATGAGATGAAAAAAAATATATATATATAATGAGATGAATTATGTCACAAGTAGAGGGGTAATTGAAATTGGAATTCAAGTGAACATGATATTCATTATGTCCAAATTATTAAATTTATCAAAATAACTTACTTTGATATGGTTATTAGTTAAATTAAGTATTTTGCAAACACCACGGTAACTTTACATCTATGAATTTCTAACTCCCTTGTGTATCAATGCAATGTTACAAGGAGTCTAACATAGTTTTCTCAAGTCATGTCATATAGAAGTAGGTTTAATATCTTTGTTCTACTAATAATTTCATTTTGATACTTGGGATAGTGATTTGCAAGCCGCAAAGATCAAGGAAAACTTGCTTGCCTAATTTAAATGCATGATTGCTTGCTTTCTTATATGGTAAGAAGGAATAATTGTTAAGCATTTTTTTAATACTTGTGTGGGTTCCGGTATTGAGAGTTGCTCCACCGAAGGGGTCGACGAACCCAAATTATTACCTGCGTGGTTCCGGTGTTGAGAGTTGCTCCACCGAAGGGGTCGGCGAACCCGGATTTACATTTTTATGTTATATAATATCTCTTGTAAATTTTTGGAGTCGTCCTATACAAAGGAGACTGCCAAATTTTTTGGAAAATTCATGATGTAGTTGAATTCCTGACTTTCAAAAAATATCGGATTAGTATTTAAGACCTAAAGTCCTTTAGGAAAGATACTTAGGAAAAACAACTAGGAAGCATTGGACGGGGGAGAACAATCTGGATATTCCTAAATAGTCCCATAGCATAATAAAATTAAAAGCTTATCAGTAAATTTCTACTCCTTCGTAAGGCCATACGAATGTAGTTTGTGGGGCTTAGCTCACGTATTTTCGTTTACTCAAGGGAGACAAACTAAGCCCAATGGAGGCTCTTGTTTTCGTGCTTCAGATTTTTACATCTACTACGACAGTAACATCGAATAGATGATTATTAAGCCCAAGGGAGGCTCCAGGCCGGATACTAAGCACCGTGCCGCCGAATTCACAGCCTGATCCCTGGTTAACGAAATTGTTGATGAGAAATCATTTAGATGAATATTCAGGGGTTGTTCTCCAATACTGCATTGCATGTTAGGTTCATTTTCTTTTAATATCATTACCTGCCATCACGCCTATCTGGATAAGAGGAACAAGACACTCACACAATAACAAAATGCTTCATTAAATATGACTACTTTACAAAAACTAATCGTCTCATTTTACTTCATATTTCTTTTGTTTTTCACCGTCTTTGGCCGAGGGCTTGCTTGTCATTTCTAAACGACCTAGTATTTGTTCACTAGGGGAAGGAGAAGACAATCCTGCCGAGGCATTGCCACTGTACGTCGAGGAGCAGTGACCTGAAGACTTTCAGTTTATGACTTGTGCTGTCGTAGTTACTTTTGTAAATTACTTTTGTAATAAACCTGTAAGACAATGTACCGTTAGATAAGCTTCCTGTACTATAAATACTATGGGTAATGCAATATAAATTTCCTTGTATTTTCCATTCTGCTAATTTACGGGCGACAATCGCAAATTTTGGCACGTAGCCTGGAGATGTGTTTGACGTCACCATTCAAATTTGGGAAGCGGGACGTGACATCTTGCTTACTGTCTTTGATATTGATTTAATGTATTCTAGCTGTCCTCCTTTGATATAGTCCTTCTTGTGCCATATTGATATCTTCTTTTCAATCTGTCTCCAGGATGGTTATGACTCATTCTTCCGGTGAGGAGCACGGGGAGACGGAGAGGTCTGCTACCTCTGGCAGACAGGCTCCAGTCACTTCCCCTGCAGTGGGGACTTCAGTAGGGGCTCTCGGGGGTACTCCTCCAGCACTCTCGATGACTGTCCCTGGGGTCACTGCAGGTGCTCTTCCTGCAGTGCCGAGGGCTACGACGGGAGCTGTCGGGGGCGTTCCTCCTCCTCCTCAGCAGGAGACTCCTCTGCCTTTGGTGGGAGCTTTTCCTTTGTTGCCTCCTCTGCCTACAGACATGGTGCAGATGCTCGCATTCTTTCAGCAGGTGCTGGAGTCCCAGCGGGCCCAGTACGAGGCACAAATGAGACAGACTGAGGCATTACACCAGGGCATGGAGGATGCCCATAGGTTGGCCCTGGCTACGATGGAGCGTGGGGCTCCGCAGCTGGAGGCGCAGCAGCAGAAGCCCGAAGACATCCAAGCTTTCAAGAAGATGGGTCCGAGGGATTTCAAAGGGACCGAGGGCATTGTATATGCTGATGACTGGCTCGAGGATATCGAGCGTCAGATGAGGGCCTCCCGCCTGGCAGACGAACTGAAGGTCGAGGCGGTTGGCTTGCAGTTATTAGATGTTGCCCGGACATGGTTTCGGAACGAGACGGCTCTTGTAGGAGAGGGCCACACTTGGGCTGAGTTTTGGGCCCTGTTCAGAGAGAAGTTCTTTTCTCCTACAGAGAAGATCGGCCTAGTACGGCAGTTTCAGAACCTGCAGCAGGGAAGTATGACTGTGGAGGAATATGCGGCGGAGTTCGGCCGGCTGAGCCGATATGCCGAGTACATGGTGAGCGACCCAGTGATCCGAGCAGAGCACTTCCGGGAGAGATTGACATGGGATATCAAGATCCTGATCCCTTCCTTCTGTGCGACATATGCAGAGGTCTATACGGAGGCTCGAAAGGTGGAGAGAGAGTGGGGCTTGAAGCCCAAGAGGGATTGTGATTTATTTTCGGAGGCCAGTAGCAGCACGGGGGCTGCTAAGCATCCTCAGCTTCAGCATCAGCCGCTCCAACATCATCAGCAGCAGGTGCAGGCTAGGGCACCTGTCCAGAGTGTTCAACAGCGTCAGGGACAGGATGATCCTCCGTGCCACTCCCGCATCTGAAGCTCGGTCACCTCTTTGAGTTCTACAGGAGGAGGCTGGGTTTGTGCCTCTTTTGCGGTGCCGCTGGGCATCAGATGCGGAAGTGTCCTAAGAACCCCCGTGTTGCTGGAGAAGCTCAGAGGGCACCTGTTCCGAGGGCACCAGCTAGTGTGCCTGTAGTTCAGCAGCGGGGTCCACTTCCGACCCAGCAGCAGCAGTTTGTCCAGCACCGCCAGCAGAGGGGTGTTCAGGGTAGAGCTTTTGCTCTTGCAGCCGAGGAGATGGAGCCTATAGTAGATGTTGTCACAGGTTCTGTTCTGCTCGATTCTTTTCCTGCCTTAGCCTTATTTGATTCTGGTGCTACGTACAATTTTGTGTCTGTTTCTTTTGCTCTTAGGCACAATATTATTGCTGAGTATCTTGGTAGGACTTGCAAGATTATGACTGGGAATGGCATCATCCTGGTTAATAATGTTTGCAAGGGGCGGAGAGTTTCTTTAAGAGGCCGGGAGCTGAGTGCGTGCTTGCTCGTAATGCCACTTTTGAGTTACGATGTGGTACTCGGTATAGACTGGTTGAGCATGTACCATGCTAGCATAGACTACAGAGGAGGCAGGATTCTGTTCAGGCCATCGGGAGAGCCAGAGTTTGAGTTCACCCGAGGTACAGCGGAGCCAGGAGATGGATTCTACGAAGCGTTGTTGGCGGGGCCGGTTTTGTCACATCCACTTATTGCTGAGTTCTTGGATGTCTTTCCCGAGGAGTTGCCTGGGATGCTGCCATATCATGATGTTGAGTTCTCTATAGATTTAGTGCCGGGCGCTGAGCCTATCTCACAGCACGTCTATAAAATCAACAACAGTGAGTTAGCGGAGCTGAAGAAATAGGTCGACGAGCTGCAGGACAAGGGCTTTATCCGATCTAGTTCTTCATCTTGGGGCGCGCCAGTTCTTTTTGTCCCGAAGAAGGATGGTACGGTACGTATGTGCATCGATTATAGGGCGCTCAACAACCTTACTATCAAGAACAAGTATCCTTTGCCAAGGATTGATGACTTGTTCGACCAGTTGAGCGGGACGAGGGTGTTCTCGAAGATCGACTTGCTTTTCGGGTACCATCAGCTGAAGGTGAAGCAGGATGACATTCCGAAGACTGCATTTCGGGCTCGTTATGGCCAATATGAGTATACCGTCATGCCGTTTGGGTTGACCAATGCCCCAGCGGTATTCATGAACTTGATGAACAAGGTATTCTATCAGTACCTTGACAAGTTCGTGGTGGTCTTCATCGATGACATTCTCATCTATTCGAAGATGCTAGAGAAGCACCTGAGGATTGTGCTGGACACTCTCAGGAGGGAGCAGTTGTATGGAAAGCTGTCGAAGTGCAAGTTCTTCTTGGATCGCGTCGAGTTCTTAGGCCATGTTGTCTCTGGCGAGGGAATTTTAGTAGATCCGAAGAAGATTTCTGCAATGGAGTCCTGGTCTACACCGAGCTTAGTAGCAGAGGTTCAGAGTTTTTTGGGTCTGGCAGGTTATTACCGGAGGTTCGTGCAGGACTTTTCCGGGATTGCCCAGCCGATGACCCGACTTACCAGAAAGGACGAGGAGTTTGTTTGGTTCGAGGAGTGCCAGGCCGCCTTTGAGGAGCTGAAGACGAGGTTGACTACAACTCCTATCTTGACGCTGCCATCTGGATCTGGTGGTTATACGATCTACAGTGATGCTTCAGGACGGGGTTTGGGTTGTGTACTTCAGCAGCACGGGAAGGTGATTGCCTATGCATCTAGGCAGTTACGTCCTCATAAGAGGAACTATCCTACCCACGATCTGGAGCTGGCAGCGGTCATCTTTGCTTTGAAGCTGTGGAAACACTATCTGTACGGAGAGCGAGTTAAGATCTATACAGATCACAAGAGCTTGAAGCACGTGTTTACCCAGAAGGAGCTGAATATGAGGTAGAGGCGATGGTTAGAGCTGATGAAGGATTTTGATATATCCTTACAGTACCATCCGGAGAAGGCCAACGTGGTTGCGGATGCTTTGAGCAGGTATCCCGTGGCCATGTGTTTGATGATGGATCGTCACATTCTGGTAGATTTGGAGAGCTTGGGCATAGAGGTGATAGTTCCTGGGTTCGAAAAGAAGATATGGTGTCTTCAGGTGTAGTCAGAGCTGATGGACAGAGTCAGAGCAGCTCAGTTTGAGGATGAGGCTCTGAGGGTCATCAGGGACCAGGTCCGGACAGGACTGTTAGATGAGTTCTCTATAGCGGGAGATGGGTCGTTGAGGCATGGTACCAGATTGTGCGTGCCGAGCGGAGGACATCAGGAGGAGGTTCTTCAGGAGACACATCGTTCTTAGTACTCTATGCATCCTGGAGCCAACAAGATGTATAGAGACTTGAGATAGCATGTTTGGTGGTATGGCATGAAACGTGAGGTGGCTCAGTTCATTTCTAGATGCTTGGTGTGCTAGCAGGTGAAAGCCGGAAGGCAGAGACCCGGTGGATTACTCCAGCCACTACCCATTCCTGAGTGGAAGTGGGAGCATATCACTATGGACTTTGTATATGGACTTTCGTGCTCTCTAGGAGGGAAGGATGCGATTTGGGTCATTGTTGATCGATTGACCAAATTGGCCCACTTTTTGCCTTTCAAGGTGGGTTTGTCTACGGAGAGGCTGGCCACGATGTACGTGCGGTATATAGCCCGATTGCACGGGGTTCCAGTGAGTATAGTCTCGGATCGGGACAGTCGATTCACTTTCTACTTCTGGACGAGTTTGCAGCTTAGCTTGGGCACATCGCTCAAGTTCAGTACCGCATACCACCCCCAGACAGACGGGCAGTCGGAGAGGACGATTCAGACCCTCGAGGATATGCTTCGTACCTATGTCTTGGACTTCGGGGGATCTTGGGGGGACCACCTTCACTTGGTAGAGTTTGCTTACAACAACAGCTACCAAGCCAGTATAGAGATGTCACCTTTCGAGGCTCTATACGGACGGAGGTGCCGTACTCCCTTATCTTGGGATGATGTCGACAAGAGGGTTTTGCTTGGCCCTGAGATGGTAGTGGATGCTGCAGAGAAGGTCAGGGTTATCAGAGATAGACTTCGGGTGGTGCAGGATAGGCAGCGGCATTGGGCCGATAGCTACCGGAGGCCGTTGGAGTTTGAGGTATAGTTTAGATTTTTTTAGTATTTGAGTCTGATTGTGATTGTTTTAGATCAAGCTTTAAGCCTTGTGTTTTTGTTCTAGGTTGGTGATCTTTGTTCCTGCGGATTTCTTTGACGCGTGGTACGATTCGTTTTGGTGGCGACAGAAAGCTTAGTCCACGATACATCGGACCTTTCCGTATCTTGGGCAGGGTCGGTGCAGTGGCTTACCGATTGGAGTTACCGCCCGTACTAGAGGGAGTGCACAACATGTTCCACGTGTCGCAGCTGAGACGGTACGTGGCAGATCCCAGTCACGTCTTGGACCACTCCGAGATCGAAGTGGGACCAACACTCAGCTATCCAGAGAAGCCAGTTGAGATCTTGGACCGAAGAGAGAAGGTGCTCCGGAACCAGGTCATTCCCTTGGTTAGCATTGCATGGAGGCACCACTCTCCAGGTGAGTCTACCTGGGAGAGAGATGACGACATGCGGGAGCTATTCCCATATCTCTTCGAGCCTTGAGGAAAAATTCTTTCTTTTTCTTTCTTGTTCTATTCATGTTGCTGTGTTAGTTTCTCATTCAATTTCGAGGATGAAATTCTTTAAGGAGGGTAGATTTGTCACCCCCAGTTTTTGAATTAGGGGTATTTTTGTAATTTTCTAAGTTTTATAATTTTTGGGAATTTTATTTGATTTAATAGGATTTTTAGGGATTTGGTTGATTTAGTTTGAATTTTATCCAATTTGGACTTAAGTTGGAGACCCGGGTAGTCTGTACGCTAGTGGGACCCACATACTAGCTGGGCTTGGCCCACATGCCATCCTAACTAGGCTAGAAACCATAAACCATACTCCCATGGCTTAACTAGTTATTTAGAGGCTTAATTAGTCATTTTGAAGTTAAACCAAACCAAACCAAACCAAACCAAACCAAGTCTAATGGGTGTGGAGGCCTAATGGGTCTCCACCCAAACCCATTAGGACCCCCCATGGTCGGCCACACATAGGCGACTCCCCCTGCCTTTACTTCACTCTTAAGTAATCTCTCTCTCTTCACTTCATTCTTTTTGGAGCTCCCTCTTCTTCAAGAAGATCAACCATTTAGGTATGCATATTAAACCCTCATAAATTTCTCTTTATCATTTATTCCTTCACAATAAATGTAGAAGAGACCATTCTTTACATATTGACCCTAGATTTTATAGGTTTCCCTAAAAACTAGTTTAGGGATTTTATTAGGGGTTTTCCCTTTTTGAGATATATATATATATATATATATATATATATATATATATATATATATATATATATATATATATATATATATATATATATATGAATTTGTGTGTGTGTAGAGGAGAGTGGTGGTGGTGGTGTCATGAGAGTGTGTGAGTGTGTGTGTGTTAGAGTGTGTGTTTGAGTGTGTGTGTGTGTGTGTGTCCAAATATATATGTATATATATATATATTTTATTTTATTTTTTAAAAAAAATATGTATATATATATATATATATATATATATATATATATATATATATATATATATATATATATATATATATATTTATATTTATATTTATATATATTTATATGTGTTTGTGAGTATATATATATGTATATATACTCACAAAAAAAATATATATATATGTATGCAAATATATATATATATATATATATGTATGCAATATATATATAAAAAAAAAAATATATATATATATATATATATATATATATATATATATATATATATATATATATATATATATATATATATATATATATATATATATATATATATATATACTCACAAAATATATATATATATATATATATATATATATATATATATATATATATATATATATATATATTTTTTGTGAGTATATATATATATATATATATATATTTTGTGAGTATATATATATATATATATATATATATATATATATATATATATATATATATATATATATATATATAGATAGTTAGATATAAAAAATATATATAGCTAGATAGTTAGATATATATATATATATATATATATATATATATATATAGATATAAAAAAAAAAAAATATATATATATATATATAGAGGGGAAGAACTAGAAGAAGAAGGAATAAGAAGAGCAACAGCAGCAGTAGACTGCAGTAGCAGTAGCAGCAGTTAGCAGAGCAGCAGCAGCAGCTTAAGCACTAGCAGCAGCAGCAGTTAGCAGCAGCTGCAACAGCAGCTAGCAAGAGCAGCAATAGCAGTAGGAGCAGCAGTAGAAGGAGAGGAGAGGAAAGGATGAGAAGAAGAATAAGAATAAGAATAAGAAGAATGAGAAGAAGAATAAGGAGAAGAAGAATGAGAAGAAGAATAAGGAGAAGAAGAATGAGAAGAAGAATAAGGAGAAGGAAAAGAATAAGGAGAAGGAAAGAATAAGAAAGTATAAGGAGAAGGGAAGGAAAAGGGAGAAGGAGAAGGAGAAGGAGAAGGGAAAGAAGCGTGGTAGCAGTAGGAGTTGAAATGGTGATAATAGTGGTGTTAGGATGGGTTTTTGAGGAGAGTGAGTGAATAGGAATTAGTAAAAGGGTGAAATTGAGTTCTGAGTGTCGGAACGCGTCCAAAATTGGATGAGACTTAGATTATGTGAATTAGATTTTATGGGTAGGCTCCCAAGTTGAAATCGGGATTTCGTGTGGGAGTAGGACGATGGTATCGTACGATATCATTGAGTATCTTGCGATACTCAAGATAATCGGCGAATCGACAACATACGTCGTAAGATGGACTGGATGTCCACTCTACCTAGGAAGCTTGGTAGGTAATGATAGTGTAGGCCAGTATCCTACTACCCTAGGAAGCACGGGTCGAAATACCAAGCGTAGGTAGGCTATCTTGGTATTGGACTAGGTTAGGAATTTACCTTTGTAAAGGGTAAATTTAAGATATTGGCCTACGGCCAAGATATGGGTTTCGGAGTTCAAGATGGACTTGGATATAAGTTGTAAGGGTTGGTAATGGTTAGAAATAGTTGCCTAGACTTAGTCTTGACCTTGGTTGACCACGATTGACTTTTTAGACCAAAAGTCAACCATGGGTCAATACTTTACCCAATTTAGTCCTAAATTCTATTAGAGTTGAACAGTTGACCAAAAGTCAACTTTTAGTCACCATTGACCGAGGTTTGACCAAGAGTTGACCAGAGTTGACCTGTTGACCAAAAGTCAACTGTAAGTCAACTTTTGACCTAGTTTGATTCAGATTGACTTCCAATGTTCTCCTATGACCAAGGTTAACCTAACTAGACTTGTTTTGACCTAGAATGACTTAATAGGATTTAAATTGATTTGACTTTACTTCCTAAACATAGTATTGATATGTCTTGTTATCTATAGGTCCTCGAAGCGCTGTATTGGATCCAGTTGACATATTATATCATATCACAAGCGAGTACATTCTCTGATAACTTTTTTCCAATTTATGATAACTGTTATGATTCATGTACTTAGTGTAGATATGCTTATTTCTGACACATGGTTCTCACAGATTGATATTCCTGGATCTTGACGAGAGATGTTACTCCTTGTTAGTTTGGAATGTATTGTGCAAGCTCCCTTGTAGCTCTTGCGCAATATATGGTCACGGATTCTAGATAAGATTTGCTCCCTTCTCATAGAATCCCGTACAGTGATGTGTCCTATTTGGATCCATTCTACCAGTTGGGTGTGGAGGAGTAGTAGCGTATGTCTGTGATCAAATCCATCCCGCATTCCCAAACAGTGTTAGTCATATACCGTACTTATGACTAGCCAGGCCAGTTACTTACAGGTGCCCAAGCTGATCACAAGTTGAAACTACTACTCACACACATTGGATAGATGGCTTGCCTTTATTTGTGTACATACCATGATTAGTTCTACTTTTCTGTTCTAGCTCTAGCTCTACAGCTTACCATGCCATGATACATACATGTACACTCCATAATTTTATTTTATATGCTCTATTTACAGTCTTATGGCTTTTATCCTATCTTGAGATCTGTTATGAGATTTATGTACTCGTTCCATCATGACCGGATATGTTGATAATGTTTACAGATGCAGAGGAGGACTATTACTGCACTTACTACGACCCACCGGACGTAGTAGGTTTAGAGACAGATACCCTAGATCAGCAGGGTGCAGTACTGCAGGGCGAGATACCGCCTATCCTGTAGATAGAGTAGATTTTTGTACTGGACCTTGTCTCCAGTTACTCTTAGGAATGTTATTATTTTGGCTAGTATTAGAGACTTTGGACTTGGACTTGTATATTCTTTGTGTTTGGACTTGACATGTTATATTTTATTGTCGTGTTATCTTTATCTTTCAGTATTTACTTTATCATCTTAGAGTTGTGATTGAGTACTCATATATTATCATTGCTTATCCTCCGTTCGAAGTTGATCATATTTTCGACAGGTTTTGATATTATTTAAACTGTTGTTAGAGTAATAAACCTACAGCGTTCCACGCCATTTTTATGATGAGGGCTGGGCGTTGTTACGCACACGTGCCCTTATAGCGGGTGCGGGTCGTAATAGAAATCCTTCAACAGAATCGAGCTTCCGTATCATTATTTAATGGGGTGGCTACCAATGTATTGCCCCTCTCTGATGCGACCTGGCCCGGAGAGTAACGCGACAAGTGACGATGCCTTCATCTACCACTATCGCGACATGCCCTGGAACTGTACCACTTTTTTTGACTGCTGAACCGCTCCTGCGTGGGTGGATAGATACTCCTTTTTTATGTCGGTCCCGTCTTTTACTGAGGAAGAGATGGGACGCGCTCACCTTGATAGTGCCGTTGCACCCCAGGCCCTATTTGAAAAGCTATTTCGCTGGCTACAGAGAATTCGTCCCTCGCATCTGGTGTACCGCAACCGCAATGTTATATAGTTAGAGCCATACTTATCTAGCCGGTATTCTCGGTAATTTGGGTATAGCCAATTATAGTTGGATAATCCTATTTCTTGCCTGGGTTTCGAACGAAGCGTCTTGTATGGTATTCAGGTCTGGCACTATTATTCGGCGATCTATACCCAGGCCAGCTTCATCTTGTCTGACGTCGAGATTTCGAGGCATATCACATATATGGTGGCCCTTTGTCATGTGTCCGGGAATGCGCCTCCCAACGACTTTGATCCCTATGCCAATTTTATTGTCGTTACAAAATTGGAGGAGCGACCGGAAGACTCCCGCAAGAAGACGGGGAAGGGAAAGAGGAAAGTTTTTCACTCTGACTCTGACAGCACAGTGGAAGAGGAAGATAACTCCGAAGATCTCCAGCCTTCTGTAAGCCCTTTGGCGATGCGCGTGCCTTCCCCTGTATCAAATCCTCCGTGTAAACGAAGTAGGCCTAAACCTCCTGTCACTAAGAGACCTCGTTTCCAGAAGTGAGTTGCGGCTAGGTTCCATGGGCCTGCCGTCGAGGAAATGAGTAGTGATACTGAAGTCAACATGAGGGTAAGTTATTTCACGACGAACCCCAATGTTGTCCTTGGAATGGTATCTGAAGACTCTCCTTTGCAGGTATCGACGGAAGCAAACCTTCAATCATCAGATGCTGTCTGTGTTTTCTTATCTGGGATCTGAAGCTGGAACTGCAGGGTCCTCACAAATTGGTGCTAATATAATTACGTCTTTGCCCGAAGCAACAGGGGCTGAGGAGGCAGGCGTGGATGGTTCGGGCGTCACTGTTGACCTCGCAGAAGATATAGGGGTGACAGAAGGAGCTGAGACTACTTCGATTAAGCCCCAGTCTTTGCCCCCTCCCTCTGGTAAGCTACGTCACATTCTTACAAATGAGGTATCAACCCCTTGACAAATTTTTTTTGAATTAAAACCCATTCTTATTTATCTCATTTATTATGGCTTAGATTCTATTTTGCTTTACTTAAAATATACCAATAGAGGATCAACAGGGTATATTTAAGTTAATAGGGGGCTTTGTGCAAAACATTCAATTATAAAGAGGGACCCATGATGTAGCCATATATGTTTAAATAGACTTTTAATGGGCTTTGTCAATGCCTAAAAATTCAGGGACTTTACTGTAAATGTCCAGATTTAAATATCCTCTTAACTGAACCCTCCACTCTGGATATGAATTCGATTTGAATTCTAAACTACCACAGCTAAGAACAAATCAGTTTAAAAATCTTTCCTTCAATCTCTCCATCACCCCAGGTTTATCAAAAATGAGCTGTATATATATGAGGGGATTGGCCGACCCTCTGCAGAACCCTAGAAATTAATTCCCCGGTTGCGAGAATAGCTGAGGAGGAGGAGGAGGAGGAGGAGGAGGAGTCCAGCCTCGAACTCGACAGGTAACCCTTCGAACATTCAAATTCCTGTTATTGACAAGGCTTAGGATAGGAATGGAAAAGTGTTTGATTAAATGCCTAGGAAGAAGAGGAGAATTCATATTGATTGCTTTCCTTCCTTAGTTATCTATTTGTCAATGTTTAGTCATCTATTTGGTTGTTCTATCTTATTTAACATGAGCAGCCTCTTATCATGGGAGTTATCCATATATAGGTTCAACCCTCTATCACATCTAATGTTCTGTCTTGTGTGATGCAGTCTATTTGAGGTCCAGAGCTTTGGTAGACTATAGCGTTCATACGTATATAGCATTTAAGTCCTTCCCCCTTGTATCAGAGTGCTTATGCCTTTTGAGTATCAGAACACCATCTGTCCTCACTCATATTTATGTCGTGTACTCTATTATGATTTCTGTCAGTTAATGTGATACCTTACTTTGGGATAGATCCTTAGACACAATGTTTAGTCCACCATCCAAACTGTTCAAATCCTATAATCTATATTAGATGTTGATGTCCATCCTTTGCTAATTCACTGCGTATCAAATGGTTTCAATCCTATTTCTATGAGTATCGACCAACTGATTTCTATTTGTATCAGTTGAATGATATATAGGAGGTTGCCCATAGCAGTCCTTGCACATGTGTATAAGTTATTAGAGTTACTGTTTCAGTCCTTGTTGGGGCATTATTGTTTCAATCCATGTTTTTATATTAATAGTCAATTGTAACATGTTCAGTCCTTAAATTCACCTCAGTCCCTACAGGTATTGTCTCACTTCCTTAGAACATCAATTTGTTTCATTCCCCATATATTTGTTTTGTCCAGTTTGATGTAATGCAGCCCCCTCCTCAAATTGTTCAGTCCAGGTAAACATATTCAGTCCCTGTTTGTATTTTGTCTCAGTCGTAACCTTCTAATATCAATTCAGTCTTATTTTTGCATTGTATCAGTTTTTCCCTTATTTAGTATCAGTGACTGGACCATTCTTGTAGGTGGCTCGAGTAGGCAGCCATGCTATAGCAGACCTATAGCAGAGGGTTGAACATAGTTCAGCCCTTGCTTATACCTTGTTTCAGTCCCATACTAGGAATAATGTTCAGCCTTTCAATCATTATATATGCTCCTTATTTAGTTTATATCAGCCCATTACTAATGTTCCATCCATGTCCTATCTTGATTAGTGTTTCAGTCCTCAAATATCATTACTTCAGTCAAGAGGGCATTATTGTTCAGTCCTATTTTGAGTTTTGTTTCAGTCATATCCTTCCTTTTTGGTATCTGTATATTTAGGATCATTTCTATACCATTAATGTATCAGTCATTGAATTAAGATAGCTTGATTTAGGCTATCTTACAGCAGCAGTGTGCAGCCCTGCCTATAGCAAGGCAATAGCAATATATGGCAGCAGTATACTGGGTAGGAAGCAGGGAGCATTGTGTACCAATATAGGTGATGGCCATTAAGTTTAGTCATTAGATTTATTGTAGCAGTTGTGGTTAATGTATGTTCAGTCCTATGAGGACATACATGTATCAGTTTTTCCATCTTCCTTAGGTTTCATTCATATGTATCAGTAAGAGGAATGGAGAGTTAGGCTCGAGTATAGCCCATTTGGTATAGTCCACCCTATGTTTTTGTCTAGTCCTTGATTAGATTACCTTCATATACGTTCAGATTTTTTGACTTATTCATATTAGTTGCAAGATTGAAGTCTTAGTCTATTTTAGGTATTCAAATCTAGTTTCTATTTAATCACTTGACTGATACTCTTAATGTATCAGTCTATATACATATTCATCGCCCAGTCTATATCAGTTTGGGTTTTAATTCACTTCTTAATCAGCCCCCAATCCACTTGATATTCAGTCCCAAATGATTAGTTCCTGTGTGATATTGGCCTGTGCATCTTCTAGATTTTTAGGCCATCCATGTTAGCTTTAGGCATCTGTTCATTCAATAACTTGTGAAGGTATCAGATTTCATTCATCTTGTTCAGCTAATTCATCACCTTTGGAGACAAATCCCTCTAGTACTAAGCATTTCCCTCCTTATTTATGTCCTGTCATCTGAGCCTAACAATTTTTGTCCATCTTATAGTTCATATCAATACTAAGCTTTACTATCATTTTTCCTCATTAATGGGGTCAGTTTAGGACCCATGTTCTGCTCCCTCTTATTTTATAGACCAAGAACTATATTGTTTTGGTCCCTTGGACTTTCTCAAGTATTTGTCCCTTGAAGTTCATCTTTGAACTAAACTTCAAAACCTCTTGACTTTCCATTAAGTGACAATATGACAAAAGGCATAGGGATCAGAAAACAAGTTTGGGCTTATAGGCAAAGTCTATACATATGAGCAGATATTAATTTATGGCTCATGTACAAGTGTATGTGCTACAAGGGGGTCCATGTATCAGCTTGGTAGTACAACAATAGTAGGGACTACCTAGTAACAGTCTGAGTAATAGAGAAAACTAGATTTAGAGCATAAGGGACAAATAGAATAGGAATAAACCTAGAAGCCTAAATAAACCAATAGATAGACTTATTTGTAAAATGGTGTATTGATCCTATCAATTCGTAAACAGGTTACTCAGATCTTGATACGGATTCTTAACCCGTGCCAGCAGCTCAAGGACCTAAGGCAAGTTTACCTTGCCTTTTTTTTTAGTTTTATGTACATGCTCTGTCTTTCATTATCCAATTTCTTTCAGTTATTATTGCCATAGTGTTTTTCATATCATGCCAGTATTTTACTTCATTAATACATAGTCATTGCTTACAGTTAGTTTTGTGATTTTATTGAACGTGTTCACACTTGTGCCTTGATTGAGTCGTGTCATGGGTCGATAAGTCATGAACTGAACTGCTATACCTCCTTGTCTTAAAATCCTGAAGCTAACCTACGAGTCCACATTAGGGGCGAGGGTTAGTAGATATCTGTCAGCACCTACGAGTCCATACTAGGGACGGAGGTAATTCTTGAAGCTAACCTACAAGTCCACACTAGGGGCGAGGGTTAGTAGTTGTTGAACCACACCTGCGAGTCCACACTAGGGGCGAGGGTTAGTAGTTGATCAAACCTGCGAGTCTATACTACGGACGAGGGTTTGAGTATTCGATTTGGTTATCCGTTGACATCTTGACATGAGTTCTCTCATCTTCGTCCAGCAGTTCATTTATACGTAGTCGGGGCACAGATTCATGTTTTATCACTGCTTAGTTTTACTTGCTTATTTTGGATATTTTTTATGTATGATAAACTATTAGAAAGGCTTGTTTTTATATATCTTGCTAGTCCTCTGAGGACCTGATGATCTCTTCAGGTTTAGCTAAGTTTGATTCAGGAGCAGTTGAGCAGGTTGAGTCAGCACCAGACCGCGGAGCTTTGCAGTTGAGGTTGCCTTGATTAGTAGGTTGTATTCAGTTAGTGTATTTCATATACTTTTCTCTTTTCGTCTACTGGTAGTGGATTTGTGTCCACTGGACGTGGCATTGATTCTTAAAAACATTCAGTTATATTCATTATTGTTCAGTTTCATGTCTTATTCATTGATCTTGGTTGTGACATGATTATTCTGTGGATGAGATATAGATTACCATGAGATTCTAGATTGTCGTGACTTGTGTATATTAGACAGCATACTACCGTCGATACGGCAGCGTAGGCTGGTCTTGGACACATCTTGTATCTGGAAGTGGGTGCTTGTCGTAACATGAGGAGATTTTTTTGCTTCAACTCCATCTTCTTATGGTCAAGCTGATTGTCGGTTGTTCTGGACCCATAGGATCTGCTTTTCTGCTACCAAGGGTGGATGTGGCCGCAGAACAAGGGATAGAAGAGGATCCAGGGGTTGACCTGGTACAAGCAAGAAGTGTCTCCTCTCATCTTCCAGCTCAAGTTGAGGGGCCTTCCACAGTATTGAACACAGAAGTCCCTTCTCCTTCATCATCTTTGGTGGATGTAGGATCGATTGAGGCTGCCTCTTCTCCGGAGATTGAACTCTCCACTCTGCGTAGTCTTATACTCCTTCGGGCTGCGAAAGAGGAGATTGTTGTCGTGTAGGAGTCTCATCGCTCGGAGTTTGTTTCCCTTCTGACAGGGTCGTCAAGCTCCGCTATGCCTTCTTCTCACACGCCTTCTGCTTTCTTGGCTAATATTTCTTCGACGCCATCCTCTTTGGAGAATCTAGACGAATCGTCGAAGGATATAGTCGAGAGCTTCTACCATCATCTAAAACGAGGGGTTGAAGCTACTTCAAGGAGAGGGACTTCATTTGCCGTGGCCCGTCATTACGCCCAAGGCCAGATTGACCTACTGAAGATGCTTTCGGGTGGAGAAGGGGTGGCCGTTCTTCTAGAGCATAAGCTGGCAGAGGCTGATCAGCACCTAATCCATTTGCCAAAATTACGGCAAGTTGATGTGTCTGCTGCGGTAGAGCAGGATCGTGCTTTTCTTCTAAAGGCCATGAAAAATGTGAAGGCTGTACAGGAGACGACCAAGCCCACCTTGGAGATGGACCTCCATAAGCTGTCTCTTAAATATGACAAGCTAATCCGAGAGGGAGATATTTGCTTGACTCGTGAGGAGACCACCGTTCGTGCTATAACCGAAACGAAAGAGCAGCTTCTCCAGCTCCAGGCCAGGCTGACATCTCTGGAGACTGAGCTCCAAGCCACTCGTCAAGAAAGAGAGAATATCTACAAAGAGACTGATGAGGTCGCACGAGCCTTTGCCGCTCTAGAGGGTGCATTGAAGAAATTAGAGGAAAATTGGAAGGCTCATGCACATCTTGATGATGCTGAAATGCTAACCCAGGAAGCTGAATGTCGTACCAGACTGAGAACTGAGCGCTCAACTGTACAGTTGGAAGACATTCTTACCAAACTGTGCGTTGCTGATGAGTAGTAGCCTTTTCTTCCACCCCTCTATTTTTTTAGATGTAACGAATGTAACTGATTTTGAATAAACAGAATGCATTCGTTCTATTCTTTGTTGGTGGTATTGGTGGTGCTTGTACAAGAGGGCCTAATACAACATTTGTGTTTGATAAAGGATATCCCAATGGGGGACTTTTTGTGGACCTATTACACTTTTGTGCATCTGGAAATACGAGCAAATAGATTTGAATGATATTTTGTGGACCTACTACTCTTTGGTATACCGATGGTACGAGTAATTGATTAGGATAACTTTTATGGACCTATTACCCTTCTGCGTACTGGCGGTGCGGGTAATAGATTTGAAACAAAACCCAACAGAGGTAATATGGACGTGATAGGTTCTATGGTTTTAACACCATGTCTTTTATCCCGGGTTGGGTACAGGTGTTAAGTCAAGCATAATCTTTGGTGATACACGAAAATCAAGCATAATCTTTGGTGGACCTATTACTCTTCTGCGTACTTGTGGTGCGAGTAATAGATTTTGAACAAAGCCAACAGAGATAATATTGACGTGATAGGTTTTGTGGTCTTAATACCATATCTTTTATCCCGGGTTGGGTACAGGTTTTAAGTTAAAAGATTATCGGTATCAGAGGTAATATGGACGTGACACTCGATAATCAGGACCAGGAAGTCTGCTCAGAGATAATGATAAACTGGGCAGACTAATGTGAGATATAGCATTAAAGTGAGAGTTCATAGGTATCATCGTACACGATTCGCCACTCAGGAATATGCGATAGAGTGTGAGTTCAAAGGTATCATCGTACATGACTCGCCACTTAGGAAGATGCGATAGAGTATGAGTTCAAAGGTATCATCGTACATGACTCGCCACTCAGAAAGATGCCATAGAGTGTGAGTTCAGAGGTACTTGGTGTACATAACTCAATAGTTTGGGAGATTTGATGGTTTGAGGGAGTACCAGCATGTCTTTAGGAATTTGCCGTAATAGTTTCGAGGTTTCCCAAACGAAGTTGACAGCTGTAGAAGCGATCGTCGACCACTGTCATAATTCAG
This sequence comes from Iris pallida, assembly GCA_029216955.1. Lineage (NCBI taxonomy): Eukaryota > Viridiplantae > Streptophyta > Magnoliopsida > Asparagales > Iridaceae > Iris > Iris pallida. The sequence goes on along the minus strand of JANAVB010008600.1, from coordinate 2,081,838 downwards.
ACATGGGGTAGCCTCCATGTCGTATCCCTTCTCTTCTGCCTGGGACTAGGAAGTAGACATCTTTAATGGGAGCAAGTCGGTTTGCGGTATGGTCGGTTGCCACCTGTGTGTGCAGGATAATGTCCCGATCGAGTCCCGTAGTATACATCAGATTGAGTTTATTACACTCAGGATAGTTCAATGGTAGCCTCTTATTGATGAAATACGAAATTTTGCCCACAGGGATTATATCGTCATGAGAGGGACTATCCACCTTTGCAACAAGATACTTCGCGAGTTCTGCGTCCTCTTCAGCTACCCCCTACGTGATCGGAGGTAAGGATGCTGTCGTGGGCAACTTGACCACCAAGGGTTCAACTTGTGGCATTGGCTTGCCTAAGGGTCTCGGATTGACACTTGGTTACCGGGTCGTCTTAGGAAGACGGATGACCATCGGCTTGGCAGGGGACTTTGTGTCTTCCGATTGCTTTAGACTGGATCTTGGCAATCGAATCACCATCGGCCCTATGACGGGCTTTGGCTCTTGGCTTTGGGAGTCGGATGACCATCTGTTCCAATTGTGTAGCATGAGAGGGGGAATCGGGCACTTCTTTATGGAAAGTTGCGACAAGGGGTACAGCTTTGTCCGATTTACGGGCCTGGAGATGAATTCTCCAGGGTTCCTCTGACCCTGTGATGGCGTCCAGTTCGTCAGTTATGTGTTTCTTGGATTTGTCATATAGACAAGCCTCTGAAGAATAATAAGACTCAACCCCTTTGAAGGGATCGATGTCGGCAAATTCAGTCCTCACGAAGCCGTGCTTACTGACATACTTGAAGTACTGTGGAGGGTGGATGGCACGATCATATAGTCATGTATCCACGGATGCCCCAAGACGATGTTGTAGGACGTATCTGTATCTATGACGTAGCAGGTGACCTCTGTCCTTAGGTCGCCGATTTGACGTTTCAATCGGATCTTTCCTAAGGGATAGTTCCTTCCCAAGTTGAAACTGCTAATGGCAGTGTTGGTCGTCGCTCGTCGGTGCATAGGGATGCCGAGGATTTGAAGCAAGCTTTTCCAGATTATGCTTATCGACGAGCCAGGATCGATATGCATTCGATCCACCTTGATGTCGCCTATGTACCCAGTGCAGTACAAGGGGTGATCATGCATGTTGGTCCTGATCAGCATGTCCTGTGGGGTGAATACGATATTGGGCATTGTATCTGCACAGTTGCTGCCCTGGAGATCTGCCGACGAGTCTTCCCCTGTAGGTTTAACTTGGGCTAAATAAGCGTCAGCATTCTGTTGTGCTTCGCTCAATGCGACACAAAGATCCTTGGAGAGCCTTAGGAGCTCATATAATGTCAACTTTGTCGGCATATTAGCCAATTGTGCTAATATGTCAAAAGTTGTAAGGTCTCTCCAGCCCCTTAGGTGGATCCTTATGGAGCGGCCTGTCGAAGCGGGTTTCTTTCGACGTGGACCTGTCCGCCGGTGGAGGCTGAGATGGCCCCAAAACATTAGTGACCGGCAGCGTTGCTGGTTGAGGGTCTTCAACTGAACTACCCGGAGTGGACTGGACTTGTGCCCCAGACCGGGTAACAACGGCCGCCGATTCCTCAGCTTCGGTTGAAATTGTGTGGCAGGATCTGGTCTTCCTGCCTTTCTTTTTGTTGGCTGGAGATGATGCCGCCTGGGTCACATCGGGCACTAAGTCAGGGTGCACCCACATGATCTCTCCTCGTGACGTGGTGAGAGGTACCAAGCCAGTCGTTTGGTCCCGGATGGGGGAAAGATTAGTAACCTCCACCGTTGCCTGGGGGATAGGAATTACCCCGTCTTGAGTGCTTGTGGAGGGAAGCCATCGAACTGAATTGACACCATGTTCGCCGCCATGGTAACCTCTTCAAAGTCAAACAACAAAGCTTTGGAGTCGATGAGTTTCTAAATGTACCGCTTTAATTGAAAGCAGTCTTGAGTGGTATGATGAACATAGCGATAGAAATGGTAGTATTTTGGGCCCTCCATCTCTGTCGCTCGGGGCTCGCACCTTGGTGGAGGGAGTTGGATCATGTCTCCGTGCAAGGGCATGTCGAAGATAGGCTTGACATGACTATCTTCGAATGAGTAATTGACCTGGGGCCACTGAGCTTCCGCCTGCTTTTATTCAGGCTTCTTGGTCGTACTGGCGACCAGGGCTTGTTTGCCCTTATTGTCGCGGTTATTGGAGGTATTGTCAGTGTTTATGTTATTGGCGGCGGTACCAGGATATTTGCTTTTGACCTCTCTGTCCGGGATGTGTAATCCTAGTAGATGAGCCTTCTTTAATTTTGCCTCCGCATTGGTGGCACTTATGATGAAGGTTGTCCAATCCCTGAACTGATCTTCACCCATCCAGAGGCAGATTACGGGGAGGAACTTCTTCTGGCAGATTTCAATCAAGGAGCTTTCGGGATTGCCTTGGGGCAATCTCATAGCAGCTTGACATAACTGTTCGATATAGTTCCTTGTTAGCTCCCTCTCTCCCTGAATGACATCTATGAGAGACGACATTGTCACATCATGCCCCACTTCGTAGAATATCTCTAGGAACATGTGCTTGAAGCCGTCGAAAGACTGGATGCAGTTGTCTGGAAGGTTACGATACCAGTCGAACGCGATCCCCTCCAATGCTCCGATGAATAATCGAGTGAGGATGGCATCATTATGTGGCAAGTGGTCGGTTGTGACCTCAAAATAAGTCATGTACCGACTAGCAGAGGTCTTTCCGTCATATGAATCATTATGAAACGGCTTGTACCGTGGTAGAAAAGGCATATCTCTCTATGCAACGGGATATGGCTACTGTATTGTGAGGTCCCGAGAGGAGTCTCGGGCATTGAACATTGCCCGAAGCTCCTGGACTTTCCTCCTTGCCTCCATGGCTTCATCTGCAGCTGAAGGAGCAGATGCTCCTAGAGGATTGTAACTCAAAGGAGGAGCAGTTGTGTTGGAGTCCACATTGAATGCGGGTCCCAAGCTTATTTGTCTAGGCGTCCTTGTAGGTTGAGTCAGCTAGGCAGCTTTGATTTTGTCTACTGACTTGACCAAGGACAGGAGCATGGTTTCAAGTACTTCTAGTCGTTGTCGATCAATAGGCGCTTCATAATCATCGTCGGCCATAAAAAGTATCCTCACGTGGGTAGAGGTGGAAGGGATCGTAGCAGAGGTGCTCTCTGTGTCGTACCCCCGTACCGAAAAATTGTCGAAGAATGTCGGAATGTCTTCCTCCTCGGACTCGAAAGTGGTGCTACCCCCTGTGCAGTAATCCACATCGTCTTGGCGAAGACGGTCATCCTCAGGGACGTCCACATCTGTTGCATAATTTCAATGGATCTCTACCCCCTATGGATGCTCCTGAAATACCGGGTTGTCGTATACATTGAGAAGACTGCTACCCCTGGCCTCATCTACCCCCAGGGAGGTCAAAGATGCACCCCCAGGTGTTGGCAGCTTCTTTTTAGATCGAGTGCCTAGGTAGACACCCCCTGTGGTTATCGATGGCAGTCCTCCAGACGAGAGTTTCTTTGCAATACTGGTAGAGATCGCCGAGCTGGAAGAGCCTGTCTTACTCCCTCCCTTGCCAGGAGGAACCTTCCGGGTTGAATTACAGGAGGCGAAAGGAAATTTCTCGTCTCCCAAAATTTGCAACTGTTTCTGAAGTTGTTGTTGAAAAGGTACTGGCTGCTGCAGTCTTTAGAAAATGGACTGCCGATCTTCAGGTGCTACCGACTTGTCGCAGCAGCAATTGATGACTTGGGTGCAACGACGTCCCGAGAGGGGCTCATCACATGCCAAGGTTTTATCCTTCTCCTTGCATTTGTGAGTAATCTTCTCTTGCAAGTCGACTGCAGGATGATCTACCTTTGCATCCAAATTATGGACTCGGGTATCCCGAGCACACGGGTGCGTAGGTATCATGTTTGCTCCCTGATCTAAGACTAGTAAAAGCACTTGCTCTCGATCGTTGGAGGAAGACTTTTGAGACCCATCCTGTCCGTTAGCGCTGGAAGACTGGATGTTGGTGGTTCTGTACAAGTTTCCATCATGAGCCCATATAACAGTTAACGGTGCCCGCTGACAGTCAACAACTTGGACAGTTGACTGGGCTTGTTGGGCCCGCACTGTCCTAGACTTTTTTGACTTAGCACCCAAAGGCGCATAGTAAAAAGAGTCCAGATTGATACTTCCCACATTCTCAATGGACCGCATAGAGTTGGGCCCGTATGAGAGACGGTCGAACATAGAGCTTTTGACAGGGCCGTATGAAACACTTTGTCTAAGGCTAAGATTGGCTGCCGCATGGACGATCTATTTGTGGCCAAAGTTGGCTGCCGTATGGACGATCTATTTGCGGCCAGAGTTGGCTGTCTCATGGGCCATCTGTCTGCGACCAGAGTTGGATGCCGCATAGGCCATCTGTTTGTGGCCAGAGTTGGCTGCCGCATGGGCCATCTGTGTGCGGCCAGAGTTGGCTGCCGCATGGGCCATCTTCCCATCTCTCTTATGCGTCCTCTGCATGGATTTTCCTTGTGTCCCCAAAAACTCAGCATCGTAGTATTTTTTTGCTGGATTTGGGGACAGTGGGGTTATCTGCGGTCGGAAGCATAGCCACAGGAGAGTCTTGATCACCGTCTTGGGCCACAGAAGGAGCTTCTTCGAGAACCTGGTCGGGGGCAACAGTTTTGTGCTTCGACGTGTTGCAGGCTCTCTTTGGGTTGGCTCGCTTTTGCGATGGGCTGGCGCTCCCTTCAGAGAGCATTTCTTCGAATGCTTGTTGGTCAAATCAAACCATGAGCATTTATTGCGTGGAGCCGAGCTTGGATGCGTCAGATTGCGTCACCAACTTCTCATCAGAAGAGAAGGACATCCCCAGCAGAGTCTCCATCATGTTTTCTATTAAATATCAAGCACAACAAATTATAGATGAATTGAACTTGATTTTAAGCTCGCTTGTACAAAGGAAAGCCTAGAAAGAAATCATAGGAAACAATCTAAGTACAATTGTTTAGTTTTGATTCTAGGGGGTGACGATAGAGGCTCGGGAAAGTGTAGCAACTCTGCCTTACTCCTTGGACTATCTGACGCGCTCCTTGCTCTCGAAGAAACTGCCCTTAGTAGCTTACCAACCTTGGATTGCCAACCATTTTCCTGGGTGTGATACCCTGCTATTTTTTTTTTTGCAGTAGCAGATTTTTGGGCCGCATAAAGGGCCATATAGCCACGCATCTCTCACAGTGCACAAAGACTCGATCTCAGGCTGCCAGCTAGTGGAGGTTGTTGAGATTTTATTATAGCGAATATGGGTGGTTGAGACTTGGTCAGCCTACCACGTGTCTCATTGCAAGATAGGATCAGTCTGCTTGAGTCATTCTGAGACGCATTGGCTTTTCAGTGTTCGGCCATGCTGGGCCGCATAAGAATCATGCGGTACTCCCTTAGTCCGCATGTAGCTTGGGGACTTTTGAGCCGCATAGGTTCTATATTCTGGGTTGCATAAAGCTCATGCTACTTAGATTGTAGTTACCCTTGGCAGCATGAAACACATAGATTGAGCCACATAAAGTTCATGCGGCTCGGGTCGCAGTTCTTTTGGCCGCATAGGCATGTCCAGTCTAATCATGTCTTATCTTGTCAGAGATGTTAGAGCCGTCAGTCTTGCCAGAGTTTGTCAGTTTTATCAGACTAGAGTTTGTTAGCTTTATCAGAAGGATTGATCAGCTTGGCCGCATAAGTTAGTATTCTCTCTGCGGCTCAAAAATCAGTCTGGTGAAGATGGGCCGCAGGGGACGTGCTGAGTCTGTCATGCGGCTCTTCTTCTTGCGGGTCAATCTGTTCCAGAGTACTCATGCGGTCAGTTGTGATCCGTATGAACCCTATATTTTCCAAGCTTCTACAAAGCGTGCCACCGTTGTTGCTACCAAGAATAGGGAACGCGATGTTTGGACTCCAAAGTCCTCTAGTGCACCAATCACAACTTCTGTGCCAAGCTTGGAGAAAAGCTCTGTAGCTACTTCTTCATCCTCGCCAATTCTGAAACTAGTACATGGTATGCCAGTCATGACCCTGGCGCCAATCAAGGGACAGCGCCCTATGCATACTCCTTTTTCCTTTCCAGTTCTAAAATTGGTGGAGAGTGCACCAACCACAGCCCTGGCGCAGAACAATGGAAAACGCCCTATGGCCAATCCTCATTCCTCCCCAGTTCTAAACTTGGTGGGGAAGTTACATATCACTGCCCCTGCACAGAATAAAGGAAAGCGTCCTATATCCTCTCCTTATCCTTCTCCAGTCCAGGACTTGGTGGAAAATGCATCTGATTGTGCCTTTGTGCCAATCAATACGAGAACGCTTCTGAGTAGAAAGTCTATTTTTTTGGCAGTGACAATCAAATCAATGCCAAGAAACTAGACTCTGCTCGAAGTACATTTCCTGCTACTCATTTGCGTCACGCCAAATGTGCTGGAATAATGTGCACAAAACAACAGGGCCTCATGTCCACTCCTGATGGCCAGCACCAATCAATCCAGAGCCAGGATCTTTCTACCCAGTACATTTCAAGAACTTAACAGGGTAAACTGAGGGTATGTCAGACAGATAGCCAGGTGGCAGAAAACCCTGACATGCACACATACCTTAACCAGCACAAAACACCATCAAGGGATCAGAATGCCCACTAAGTTAAAAATGACAAGATAATACGAAATGGTTGTGGACAACTCGTATATGAGGGGTGTCGATAAAGGATTCCTCGGGCAATCAAAAGCTAGGTGACTAGGGATCATGCTGGCCTAGGAGGAATTATGGCGTGCGACTTGTATACGGGCTCGGCCACTCAAATGGCGTAATGCCGGTATTACGTAGCCTATCAGGGTGTACTAGCCATTACTGCCTGATAGATACTACGAATACTATGTTCATGTAGTCCAAAATGGCTTGTAGTGCCAACGACTGGTGCATATAGATTAAGTTGACTTGCTAGCGGCTATCCACATGCGAGTCCTTGCACTGAAATAAGTAATCTGAGCAATTTGAAAAATTGAGTAACTGAGTGAAATACATCTGAATAAGCTTGAGTATAATACATAAACGAAACTTGAGTACTTTGTCCACATAAGGCAGAAAAATGCTCATGATACTCATATTTTTTTGTGTAAATCCGTCAAGTCTTTACGTATAATATGTTGGCTAACATGGTTTACCTTGGACAGGGAAGATCGTATGGTAAGTATGGTAAGTTGTGCATGTTATCCTTAATGCGATACATGATATCAGTTACACGAGATAGGTTTTACATTACATGCCATAAAACTGATCCTAAGGCAAGATTAGAAAGACAATTGATAGATGGTGCACAAAAATGTAAATTGAACGTGTTTCGGTAATGATAGCAAGTGGGTGTGAGACCATGTCTCACTGTATCGGTATTTATATACGGGTACGTATTTTGAGCCGTATTTCGTAATTCTTGGTTTTCGAAATATTTAAAAAATTCCAAGGTATAAATTTATCTTGACTTGGTTTAATTTGGTTTGTATCAACGTAGCTTGCTTTGTTTGGTTTGGATTGGTTTTACATGAAAAAGGATTTTGTATAAAAACCCACCCCTCTCTCTCTCCTCCATTCACTTTTCATTTTCTTCTTCCTTCCATTTTCTTCTCCAACCTAAGGCAAGTACATCTTGCCAAATATTAGACAAATATGATTTTAATTATTCCATTCTCTTTATTGCTATATTCTAAAACATTTTAGTTCTTGGTATTTTAGATTTTGGAGGATAACTTCTTGTAGATCTAAGTTTAAATCATTTTTGGATTTCTTGGGTTTTGATCTATTAAACTTTATTATTTTCAAGTTTTGATTTTTCAATGTCGTAGAGAATTTTGTTCTACCCCATTTTGACCATTGAAAGTCCTAATTTGGAGTTATTTTGACCAAGTAATGGACATTTGAAGTTCTTAGGTTCATTAGAGTTCATCCTCGGCCAAGTGGGGAAGAAGAACAATGTTTGCACACTCTTGAGTGCAAACTACCGTGGGCGCATAACCCTTTCATTTCTGTGCATGCTATGCGCCCATAAAAAGGTGTGGGTGCATAAGCTTTGGGCGCATAGTGCTTCTTTGTGCGCATAGTGCTCCTTTGTGCGCATAGTTTCCTTTGTGCGCATAGTTTCCTTTGTGCGCATAGCTTCCTTTGGGCGCATAGTGTTTCCCTTGGGCGCATAGCTTCCTTTGGGCGCATAGGGTTTCCTTTGGGCGCATAGTCTCCTTTGGGCGTATAACATCCCTTAGACTCATAGTGTTTGTATGGGCACATAACATTTTGTGGGCTCATAGTGTTTTGTGTGGGTTCATAGTGTTTGTGTGGGCGCATAACATTTTATGGGTACTCATAGTCTTCATGCTCATAGTCTTTATGGGTACTCATAGTCTTCATGGGTGCTTATAGTCTTCATGGGTGCTCATAGTCTCCATGTGTGCTCACAGCCTCCATGTATGCGCATAACCCCCTGGTTAGGGCGCATAACCTCATGTACTTGGTCGTACACTTCCATGTTTTCTAATCCGTCTAGGTTGCACCCCTCGCGACCTATCATGACCCCTTTTGTTTATTGGTGTATTTCATGTATTCCTGCTAGTTCTTTGGGCTTCGACACGATCTTATTACGACTGACTTGGCTGTTTGGGGCGTGACACGGTTTTAGTAGTAGCCTATGCAGGACTGATTTTTTAGATATGTAGGGGGTTACTGATATTTAGTTATTTCAATCACAGTTATCTTTATTGATATCCTTCGTATTATTCTCTATCTCTGATCCTTTGACCTGATATCTGCCTTGATCGTTGATTCTCTTCTCTTTTCTCGATTTGATCCTTGTGTCCTTTTACCTTCAGGGGCACTATTCCTAATCCTTCTGATTACCTTGTCTGGGTTTTGTCGATGGCAGGTCAGCAATCTTCTGTTAGGCCAGTTGTGGAGGATCAGTCTCTGCATTCAGGTACAGAGTCGAGAGTTAACTCGAGGGCAGAGATGTCAGTCCATCTCGATCATCCTGTTGTGCCCATACAACCAGCAGTTTGAGCAAAGGTAGTTCCAGATTAGTCTGATGTACCTGCACTCATATAGATTATCAAGGAAATGATGGAGTCACAACAACGATGAGATCTCGTTCTCCAGCAGAGTATCCAGATGTTGATAGACCGAAGTGAACAAGGAATACCCGACGAATTTCAAGTCGAGGACTTGCAGCCAGAGGAAGTACAGATTGGAGATAGACAGTACCAATCATCCAGCCAGTCAGCATATCAAGCCCGACCTACCGTAGAGACAGTACGAGAGCACGAGCTTATCGCCAGTAGAACCACATCCAAAACTGCGGGTCATAAGAGGTACGATTCACCCGTATCTGGCTTTTCACCCCAACTTTTATCACAAGTACCAGCAGACCAACGTCCATACCAGCACCAGGAGTTACCGACCGTATGTTCCTTCTGTGGAAGGGAAGGGCACACTCATCTCACTTGTCGGAGGGCTAACCTTCTATGTTTAGCGTGTGGATCACCAGACCATATGATAGGGATTTATATCCGGAGGAGTTCAGCTGGATCTTCATCCTTCCATCCTTCCAACCAGCAGGCACCAATGCCAGTTCAACAAAGGCAAGCTCAGAGGCCTTCATCGACACAATCCCGTACATTCTATCAGGAGAGGCCTTAGCAGTATAGGTAGGCCCAGGCTCAGAGGCAACAAGACCAGCAGCAGTATCAAGCAGAACAAGCCTGTACCTATTGTGGAAAGATGGGGCATCTCAGATCAGTTTGTCGGACGGCCAATAAGCGATACTTTCACTGTGGAGTAGAGGACCATTCAATTAGCACTTGCCCATATCCGACATCTCGAGGATGACCATCTACACTAGATATACCGCCATCCTTTCAATCACCTCCGGTATCACCTTTCGTAGTGGATGAGCAACTAGAGCCAATACTAGATGTTCAACCATTGGCACAGTACCCACCGCTATCGCGAGCTCAGAGGATCAGACAGCTGAGAGCACAGTTGAATACGCAGTACCAGGATCAGCCCTAGTATCTGCATAAGGGTAATACCTTGGGAACCCCAGGTACCATCATCATAGATTTCTTTCAGTTATGACCTTGGGGTTGTGTTTCAGTAGCAGGCCAGGTAGTGGCGGTATATCTTGGATTCTTGCAGGCGACCTTGTATTCTATTCACGTAAGGAGTACAATGGCCGGCTTGACTTATTCGGTGAGTGAAGGCGAGTTTCTCGTCCCAACTCTTCTGTCTTCGTAGTCGAGGCATATGATAAATTCATTGGTATCGACTACGATGATACATCATGGGTAGTGCCATGTCTTAGACTAAGTCGTTGGTACCGACTTACTTTGAGACTTGACCTTTATCTATTTTGGAGTCAGCGTAGACTAGAAAGGATGTTGGTCCCTACTCAACTGACTCAGGAGACCTGTTTATTCATAGGCCTCCGATCCTTCTTGATTATGGTTGTGTTATTGCTTACGCATTTATTTACATTACAGTTGCCTTCATTTACTTATATGCCATGCTTTATTTTATTGAGATGATTCTGTTTTCTTGAGCTTTTTTGGTTATCTTGCTTGACTACCTTTAGGAAATTCCGAGGAAGGAATTTTTCTAAAGATGGGAGAGATGTGAGACCTTAACTAACTGTATCGGTATATATATAAGGGTACGTATTTTGAGCCGTAATTCGTAATTCTTGGTTTTCGAAATATTTTAAAAAAAATTCAAGGTATAAATTTATCTTGACTTGGTTTAATTTGGTTTGGTTCAAGCTAGCTTGCATTGTTTGGTTTGGGTTGGTTTTACATGAAAAAGGATTTGTATAAAAACCCACCCCTCTCTCTCTCTCTCCTCCATTCACTTTTCATTTTCTTCTTCCTTCCATTCTCTTCTCCAACCTAAGGCAAGTACATCTTCCCAAATGTTGGAAAAATATGATTTTAATTATTCTATTCTCTTTATTGCTACATTCTAAAACATTTTAGTTCTTGGTATTTTAGATTTTGGAGGATAACTTCTTGTAGATCTAAGTTTATATCATTTTTAGATTTTATGGGTTTTGATCTATCAAACTTCATTATTATCAAGTTTTGATTGTTCCATGTCGTAGAGAATTTCGTTCTACCCCATTTTGACCTTTGAAAGTCCTAATTTGGAGTTATTTTGACCAAGTTATGGACATTTGAAGTTCTTGGGTTCCTTGGAGTTCTTCCTCGGCCAAGTAGGGAAGAAGAACAGTGTTTTCAAACTCTTGAATGCAAACTACTGCGGGCGTATAACCCTTTCATTTATGTGTATGCTATGCGCCCATAAACAGTGTAGGCGCATAAGCTTTGGGCGCATAGCTCCTTTGTGCACATAGTGCTCCTTTTTGCGCATAGTTTCCTTTGTGCGCATAGTGCTCCTTTGTGCGCATAGCTTCCTTTAGGCGCATAGTGTTCCCCTTGGGTGCATAGTGTTCCTCTTGGGCGCATATCTTCCTTTGGGCGCATAGTGTTCCCTTTGGGCGCATAGTTTCCTTTGGGCGCATAACATCCCTTAGACTCATAGTGTTTGTGTGGGTGCATAACATTTTATGTTGGCTCATAGTGTTTTGTGTGGGCTCATAGTGTTTGTGTGGGCGCATAACATTTTATGGGTACTCATAGTCTTCATGCTCATAGTCTTCATGGGTGCTCATAGTCTTCATGGGTGCTCATAGTCTCCATGTGTGCTCATAGCCTCCATGTGTGCGCATAACCCCCTGGTATAGGTGCATGACCTCATGTACTTGGTCGTACACTTCCATGTTTGCTAATCCGTCTAGGTTGTACCCCTCTCGACCTATCATGACCCCTTTTGTTTATTGGTATATTTCATGTCTTCCTGCTGGTTCCTCGGGCTTTGACATGATCTTAGTACGACTGACTTGGCTATTTGGGGCGATGATTCTTACGTACCGGTACGGCGCAGAATTCCCATGCGCCGGTGCAGTAGTCGTTTCACTATTTCACTATTTTACCCGTTTAAATTATTTTGTAGCTAGAGTCTGGCAAATCTCAAAACATGAAAGTTTTAGATCTTTGCCTTGGCTTCAAGAATCTTCTTGTCTCACTTTAACTGGAGATTTTCATGTGATTTGATAGTTAAATTCTGCAGGAAAAAATGTATTTGATTTTCTTAGCATGTTTTCTGTACTCGGCCTAAATTGCGACGATCTATCTTAAATAGCACGACAATTTCTTATCAGGGTTAGAAGATTTTGCATGATTAGAGAATAATTGTACACCCTTATACACTCAAACATTAGCACAAATTCAATGATTGTTTTGTGCCAAGTAGTTACTATCTCCATTCCTTCTCACATGTTATGATAAGCCTTTCGTCAAGATCTTTCTACATGCTATCTTACGCCTATGATTTGCTTAACTAGATAGTGGCCCGTTATGGTGCACTTATGATTTATGTCTCTTTTCTTTGCTTAACACGATAGTGACCCGTTGTGGTGCACTCAAGTCACATGTCACTTCTTTTCTTAACATGATTATGGCCCATCGTGGCGCACCCCTAACAAGTACTCTTAACATGATAGTGACCCTTCGTGGTGCACTCCAGACAAGTAACATGATGTGACATGACATGAACCATGAATGCTGTTGCGACGGCTTTATTGGCTTACAAGTAATGAATAATTTGGACACCGTAGGTGTTTCTCTTGAGTGTGTTTGTACAAGCTACATGTTCTGTATTGCATCATGTCTAGGACATAAATTCCTGATTTATCACGGTCAGGGATTCATACTGAATCTGGATAGGATTAATGACTAGATTGATCAAGTAGTTCATATAGGAAGGTATTCCGGCTAGAAGCAATCCTGTTATCTGGCCGCCTTCTCTATTGGACTTGTAGCATGCCGACGAGTAGGGCACATTTTCAGCCCACTGTCATGTGGGGCACTTCATAAGACAACTAATAAGCACACTGTCATGTGTTGCACCCCCAAGTCACCTAATAACTCTCTTAGGGTACATTTGTCTCCTGGGCGATGTACCCACTATTATATGTACATGGGATATATTTGTCTCCTGGGCGATGTATCCGCTATAATCTTTGTAACTTGCGTCTGGATAACCTGGATAGTCTGCAGGGCTTGTGGCCGTAGGGATGCCTCATTGCATCTTGCTAGTAACGAGGCTTGTGATAACCCTAGTTAGCAAATGTATCAAGCTGTACTTATTGCTTGGCCGTGATTGATGGATGGAGTCAGTCCAGTCCAGTCTAGTTTTGTCTAGGCAGTGTTCGCATGTTTATTTCAGTAGACTATGGTTTATGCTTACTTTCATCGATGAATGGTCGGAGACAAAGTTCTGTTCAGGAGAAGGGTTACAACCCCGGTCCTTGTTTGGTTTACGGGTTGTAACTTGGCTTCTAGAATAGTTCCTAAGTTATCCTATCGTTTGTCGTCCTATTTAGTACTCACATTCTATACATGATCTTATGCCATACAATGATCAGAGACTAAGTTCTGTTCAGGAGAAGGGTTACAACCCCGGTCCTTTTTTGGTTTAAGGGTTATAACTTGACTTCCGAATTAGTTCCTAAGTCCACTTATCATTGTCTTTCTAATAATTCTTACATGCCCCCATGTTTAATTATCTCACAAGCTATACATGACTCCCTATGTCGGGTCACCAGGCTCTTATGACCCGGCTATCTCACAAGTTCACATGTTCAACCGCTTTTATATATTCTCAAGCTTTTGTTTACTTAACATGTCTACACTTTACATTATGTCGCATGATAATTACTTTATGCGCCAAAATGCTAACTTATTGTCTTCCTATGTTCTGGATAAGTGCATTGGTAGTGCACGAGTCTCGATCTACTCTTACTCATTTGTATCTCAAATGGTTGATGTTAGTGATTGCTGGTTTTAGTTTATAGTTTGGCTTCCTTTGTGGTACTTGCTATTGGGGGTCTGACCCCACTAGTTTTGTTTGGCCAGATCTGATAGAGAAGCCCAGAGGATCTTCCGTACCATCTACTCGACGGTAACCATCCAGAGCACCAGAGTACCTGAGTGGGTTTCTTGTTTCATTCTCCCACTTGATATGTACATTATTTTTTTGTGGCATTTAGCCTCCGAGCACGTGTTTAGCACGTGTTTTCGTTCTTGACATTTAGCCTACGGGCCAAAACATGATGTGCGTATTCTAGACTATAGCTAGAGCTTATCATGTATGACTATTACTCTTGCTAGTTCTCTAATTTGGTATGACTAGCTTCATGATCATCCATTTATAAATGGTTTGGAACGCTTTACTATTGTATGTCTGATGATCATACTTCTTGTACTTTGTATAATTGCCTGTGAATGAGATACCTAGGAATGCTTGACCTAGGATCGACTATTGGCTTGTAGAAGTAACTCCCATGTCTTGACAGCTTATACGTGATTTCAGAGTACTGGCGTACTTTGGTATTACGTAGCTGGCCTTGTCCGTCCCCATTTGCCAGTATTCTGGTTCTGGGGCATGACAGTGGACGAGCTAGCCTCCCTACTAGTGCATAACAATGTACTGATAACCACATAGATTACTTGTAGGGTGCGGGAAAACCTCGTCGGGTGTAGAGTCTTCCCTCGTACGTGCTAAGGCTCGGAGCTAACTCTGGAGCCTTGGAGCATTGCGAAGGAGCTGATGTACTATATACAAGATATAATGTATCAGAACATCGCCATATATCATTCCATATTGTAAGCCGCTTGTTACGCCTTTTATGTTTCAGGAAGGAGAGCTTGAGCGACTTGTAATCTCGGCCTAATACCTTTTGTATATCAATAAAGAGCTTGGATTTTGCTTCAACTTGTGTTCATTTAATTTTTGTCGCAATGGGGACACTCTGTGTGACTCTGTGGCCTAACTAAAATCGACCGTTTCAGGACCTGACTTGCACAAGTGCAACTCAGGCTTGCGCGGCATCATGCCCAAGAGAGGACGATCACTCCTCCGCGAGTGGGGCATGACAGTTGTGGTCAGGGTGGCTCTGTGGTGATGATGGTGGTGGAGTGATGTCAGAGATGGTGATGGTTGCTGGGCTGCGGCAGTTGGGTCTGGCAAGTATTGGGTGCTCAAGAAGTATCGAGAGGGAAGAGGTGGACTGGTGGTGATGGGTGTTGGTCTGGCATGGAAGAGACGGAGGGGTCGGGTGGCCGGATGTGTGTCAACGCCCAGAGAAGGAGGTCAGAGCTCAGGGGACATGGAAGACGGAGTTGTGGCAGAGAGAAGTAAAATACGACACGGGAAATGATGGTTTGTGTTGGACACGTGTATGGGGTGTGGACAAGGAGGAGCGATAATGTACACGTAAAGAAAAATAGTGGAAGTGATTGGGACACGATGCACGATGGCTATGGTGTGATGATAATGGTAGCTTGGTTTTTGGTGGCTAGTCGGATAGAATTTATTTTGAGAAGAATTTTGGTAAAGGTTCTCCTTAAATATGAGACAAAACTCCTAGTTGGATAAGAACTAGAATATCTAGTAGATAAGTCTTCTTCTCTTTTAATTCAAATCAAATAATTTTTAAACAAAAATCAATCTAATCACAATCTATTAATGATAATTTAAATTAATATTTGATGTTATCAAGTAATTAAATCATATGAATTTAAATCTATATCAATTAAATGATCAATATAATATTCTAAAAATAATATTTAATATTTATCAAATAACATATTTTCCAATCAAATCAATAATTGATTATCATTGTAATATAAATAATATTCGATGTCATCGAATGATATAAAACATATTTTTATTAATAAAAAATTCTATAAAAAATTTATAATTTTCAAACCACTTTCAAAGCCAATAATTTGAAAGCCCAAAAATAATAACCAACATATTTTGGTTATGCCAATAATTTATTTCAAGAAAAATGTATTTAAAACAATTTATTACTTTTGAACCATAAAGGTTAAATAGTTCTAGAAATACAAAAATAATAGAAAATAACGTTCACATGTTTTCAGAGAGAATTTGTTGAAAAACACGATTTTAAAAAATATAAAATAAATAATTAAAACTTTAAAAATCCAGGAAGAGGGGTTACAATCTTCTTTTGAAAGATGGTGCACACTAGAGGATGGTCGTCGAGGGGATTCAGTGGTTTTCTTCTTCAGAACTCTTATAACATTTTGTATCTTGTTGGGCATTTAGCAACAGGTACCTATTTAGCCAAAAATTATAGATATTTATTTTCTTTCACATTATTGTACTAATTCAGACTACAACTGACTATGATCATGTATATTTGATACTATGTTAGCTCTTTATCTTGTATAGCTAGCTTCATGATCATTTTGATAGAGCGTCGAGGATACCTTACTAATTTATCTTATATGTTCTAAATTTCATGTTCCTTTTATTGAATGATTGAGAGAGAAAGAGAATATAGATTGTAAGGCCATAGGTGATTTGTATTGTAGTATGCACCCATTGTACCAGCCGTGACCGTATTGCGAGGTGCTATAGTACTACGTCGTGCATAACTGCTCATGTCATACCCTAATTTTTCGTATTTCGCTATTGAGGCATGACAAGGTGGTATGCCCCAGTCCATGAACTCATGCTCACAAATTATATGGCTCACCAATCTAGCTTATCTCATCCACATAAATAAATAACATAAGCTAAGTGAAGACAACAATGAGATAAAGTCTAGAATAAACCATAAGCAAAAGTAGATAGCCGAATGGAGACAAATCAACTACCAAACGACTATAATAAAAGGAAGAATAGAAATAATTCAGTCTCATAATAAAAGAAAAGCATAGAAATAGATCAGTCTCATGATAAATGGAAATAAAAGATAAGAAATTACGAAAGTCCAACTAAAAGACACCAAATAAACTCAGGTTGTGCAACCTCCTCGTCACCAAAACTAGTGTCTAGTCAGGGTTTGCACTCCTCAGGATACTAGTACTGCTTGACTACACCTGGAAGGATACGAGGTCCTTAGAGAGACGTAACATACAAATAATACATGCTACAAATATTGAAAACCAAGATGAAAGGGGTGTCCTAACCATCTATGTGAATGCAATTGGGAACAATATTCTACACAGGGACACTCTGAACAAATAATAATGCACGACACACATAGTGCTCGTTCGAGTCACTAGTCGCCAACTAGAGAAAAGTAAACAAATAGTAGCCCCTCCACGTAGTAATTGTCCTCCTACCCCATGAGACAGTCCAAGTCATGTCCACCACTTTTCCAGCTTGTAACTGCTATGGTCTCTAACACTACATACTAATAGCAGTTACGTCCTATCCGTCGTAGGTCCCGTATGTACAGATGGCCAGTCGAATACATAAATCCGTATCCTATATGGAAATCACAATTTGTGTCATGCATGTGTCACGAAAGGAGATACAAAATTCCTTGCAATCATAAGGTAGTCTACTAATACTGGGCCAACATGCATAAAATAAATAGAGGCCATGTAATCCAACAAACTCCGTCGTTGTATGCAAGTCTACCTTAGACACGCAGTTTAACGCATAACAGCTAAATAAAAATATATAGATATATTGAATGTATAGATATGATACTTGCCTATAATTTGGAGGGTGTCGAGACGACGCTCTGGTATTGAATTCATCAAGTCAATAGTAGCACAAAAAGGGAAAGATGCACGGACGTCTCCTGATGCTACAATAAACATCACCCAATAGCTAATAAATTTTATATGTACGTAATTATATATATACACTACAAAAAAAGTATCTTTTTGGGACGATACTATAAGGAACACTAGTCTAAAAAGTCCTAAAAGTATAATTCTAGGGACGGCTATATTTTTAGTAACAAAAAGTTACATTTTTTTGGGACAGATTGTGAAAATGGATCATTATTTGGGACTAATAAAAATTTCTGTTCCAAATAATACACATTTTTGTCCCAAATAGATCGGCGGGAATGTCACACATTTGGCGGCTAATTGCCAAATTTTAGTGGGGGAACATAACCTCCACATGTTTCCATCTCAACCGTTCGATCGGATGGATTAATCCAGACCATCTATCCCAAAACATATGAGAACACACTTCTCAACATCAAGCAACCTAAAAATCTCTCTCCCTCTCTTTCTGATCAAAAAATGGGTGACGCTGCTGCTGCTCTCTCTCTCTCTCTCTCTCTCTCTCCGACCATTGTTCCGACCTGGTGCTCCAGTGTTGCTGCTCGTTTTCTCTCCGACCATTGTTCCGACCTGGTGCTCCAGTGTTGCTGCTCTCTCTCTCTCTTCCTCTCTCTCTCTTCGACCGTTGCTCTCTCTTTCTGTCCGACCTTTCAACCCTAGGTGCTCCATTGTTGTTGCTTGGTATATTTTCCCCACTCTTTAGAATTTTTTACCAAAATGTTTTAGCCTTTGCCCTAATTTTTGGATGCATGTTATTTTGTCCTAAATTATTTGCTTAGAATTTGAGTGGTTTATACTATTTACACTGTTTACTCAAATTTCCTTGAAATTTGAGTGTTTTATACTATTTACACGGCTGCATGTAATTTTGTCCTAGATTATTTGCTTGAAATTTGAGGGTTTTACACAGTTTACTCAAATTTTGCTTAAAATTTGAGTGTTTCACACTGTTTACATGGATGCATGTAATTTTGTCCTAGATTATTTGCTTGAGATTTGAGTGTTTTACACTTTACTCAAATTTTGCTTGAAATATGAGTGTTCTACCCAGTTTATATGGCTACATGTTATTTTGTCCTAGATTATTTACCAATTTTTTGGTCAACATTTGCTCGAAATTGGTTAGCGAAATCTGTGGACATTTCCCTTAGTAAAATCTACTGTTTTAAAGTTCTGGACGAGGAATACCCACATAGCAGGTAGTATGGTTTTAATTATTTTTATTTAAGTTACTTGGAGATCATGAGAAAAGGAATACATGTTTCTTTTTTTGCTTCTTATGATAATAAAAATTCAATCTACAGCACATTGATTTACTCTAATTAATGAATTATAGTCGATTAAATTTATGTTGCACGAACATAGATACGACGTGAAACGAGGACACAGATAAAACAACTATCGCCCTAGTGTATTTTTGATTGTCCGATGTGTGTCCGTGAAGTATTTGATACATGTCCTAAGACGCGACATTATCTTATCATACAGAAGTGTATCATATTGTGAATTTGAAGACTGTACTGCCAAATTTGAATTTGCATTAGGTAAAGAAGTTACAAGTCCATCATGTCTCACATGCACATCAGTACATGTTAAAGAATACTGCTCTCTGGAATTTTTTTTGTTTGATACTCCTTGCTCAGGAGCATATCGTGCTATGAATGAGAAAACATAATCTCTAAGGTGAATAAGAACTCCTTTTGCTAACATTTTCTGTTACACATCATAAGAAAAGTTGCTCTTTAATGATTGCCTACTTGGCTATGAGATTGTATTTCCTTGTGGAAGAGTTGATTATGAAGCTGGAAAGAACTGTACTAGAAGTAAATCAACAGAAGCTATTCCAAGAATGGTTATTTCCATAATTTAGCGCCATTCATCATAGAAACAACATGTACTTCTTCATATTGCTATCTTTAATAGTGTTGTACCAGGCCATTCGAGCTCTGATACCAAGTCCAATGTATCCAGATGTGTCGATTTGAAGGATATAGTTAATGTGATTGCTAAGGTACTTTTTCAAATTACTAGCCAGGATACATTACCTTATTTACCTTTGCTTTTATAATAGTGAATTGATAAATTTTTATAGCTTGATTTTTTCTGTGATCTAATTTCCAAATAAAAAGCTTGTTCAACAAGCGGAGGCTCAAAAAGTTGAGTATTATTCTCTTCACATGAAATACCATCAGCTGGAAGAGAGAGAATAATTATGATGAAACATTAGCGTTTTATGGTGCTAAATTTCCATAGGTGCATTTCAGTTGCATTTTCCTTATTTTCCTTTGCTTTTTTTTTTTAAAAGAAACTCCTCCCAAATTCAGTTGTATTTTTCACACTTTTTTGGACAATAAAGGTGCTAAATTTTCATAAGGAAAATTATAAATTCATATACAGTAGTGTTTTAAGGTGCTAAATTTCTATAGGTGCAAACATGACCACTTCTTTTAATTATGTGAAATGATAATTATGTCAAATTGATTTCATGAACTGACTCCTAGTCCCCTACACGTCCCAAAAAATGTTAGTTTATGAGAGCCTAAAAGTAGTGAATACCAAGTTTGGGCCTGTTGATGTATCTACTTAATATTTCAGTACTTACGTGCAAGTGGATTAGTTAATCCTTCGGAATACCATTTTTTACGAACAAGTTGGAACTGTTAGCCATGGTTATATATATATATATATATATATATATATATATATATATATATTAATATATATATATATATATATAGTCTTAAACTTGGCCAAACTGCACAGTGAAGCAGATTCATTATTGTATAGGGTTATCTCCATATGTTAGGAGAAAATATTGTCAAGTATAATATTCTCTCCTAGGTAGTACATATTCTTTAGTTTCCTTCACAATATCAATTGCAATGTTCTTAGGTAGACTAATATTTATTGGCCATACTAAATAACAGGCGTAAAAGGATTATTAGGATATCACACCGTCATGGTGGATGCGTTATCTTATACAAAAGAATTTCTTGAAGCATTTCAATTAATCTTCATTCATTTGTTGTTCAAATGAGTACATTGGTCATACCAATTTTTGTCTGCCATTTAACTTGTTGGTAGCAAATAGGGGGAGTAGAATCCATGGACTTGTCTCATTCACATGATCTCTGGAACATCATGTCTTTTGTTTATGCAAGGTACATAATTTATTCATTCAAGAGAAAAATATGTGAAATATGTTTTATTCCAAAATTTTGGGTTGGATACATGATTATTATCTTCTATCAGTGGCCATCTCCTCTCTAACATTAACAAACACCATGACCTTTTTCTCAGCCTCAATCTAATTTTTTTTTGGTCTACTCTAGTTTCCTAATTGATGCACCTAATGGCCTCTGTTTTACGTCCAAACCATGTACACGACAAATTCCAACAAATTCTCCTATTTCTTGTGGATGGACTAACAGGTTTCCCTTTTTCGTATATGACATATTTCACTTCTGTGACAATTACTTCATAGCAAATTAGCATCACTTGTGAGTTATGTTTCCTCTTTCAGATTCATCATCTTCCACTCTTATGGCAATTAGCAGATATGTTAATATATATTATTAGATTCCATCAATTTTTTACGCACAAGGAGAGCCTCGAATCTCATTTATACTCAATTTTGATTGAATATCTCTAAAAAGGCCTCTGATTTGAGCTTGCAGATAACAAAGGTAATTGTTGCTTCATCCATCTTATAACCATATAACTGTACTATAGCCAAAGAAGCAACTGGATGAACCCTTCCCATTAACATATAAAATCTTAAGTACAGTTGCTTGATTTTCAGTAGAATTCTTAAATGTCTTCTTTGTACAGTAACCATAAACCATCAAGCCTTGTCCAAACTATTTGTTAGTGGCCTTAATCATATTAGAGCAACACTATTCTATCTGGAAACCTATTTAAGATTTTCTTTCAAGCCTGGAGTATCATAGTATTTCTTGCTTTCATGTTCCCCAACCGAGCATTTCCCGTAGTTCATCTACACCACTTGTTTAGAAATTATAGATACGGTGGAAATGAAGAATGATGGTGATTTTGGTATTACATTAGTGAACTGAACAGAACAGACTACAGTAGAAATAATATATCTAAATATTTATGGTAAGAAATCATTTGTTATGCTAAACATCAGGTTTCAAGAATCAATTTATTTATTTATTTATTTTTCCTATCTTACCATATGGAACCAAATTGCAAAAATTTATCAACTTCAGAAGGTTAAATTTTAGAATGTAATATTTGTTTTGTTTGCATATGAAAATGATTTAGAAGTCAATATGGAATTACTTTTACATATTATGATATGTGAATTTCAAGTAGTACTCTTACCATAGTCTACATATCAGTAAGCCTAGTGTTTTAGTTAATGGTATAGGTAATGTAGGCTCGAGATATGAAATTTTTATGCTTTTTAACTTTAGATAAGCGGGTCTTCAAATTACTGTACTTTAGATAAATTGTTATATGGTTATTCGACAAGATTTTCCCGGTGCTTTATAACTTGCTGGTCTGGGAAGAGCTCTCAAATGGGAGTATGTTCGAGTGAATGGCTGTGGAAGAGTTGACTGTGTCCAAGTACCAATAGTTCAAGGAAGAGCTCCCAGGGACAGTGCTATGAATTTTGACTTGTTTTATTTTGTTAAACCTGATAGTATAGTAAAATATTGTACTTTGATCAACAAAAGTTCAATTTTGCTAAGGTCATTCTTATCAGTCACAAGTTCAATTTTAAGCATTTAGCTTGTCACTATGCCTATCGACCTTGGCTCATGCTGTTTTTCAGTATTTTGATATGGCTCTTCAGGATTATCGTTGGATTTTAATCGATGCCCCTTCTTTCCATACTTAGTACTTGGTGATAATATATGGATGAATTTCTTCCCATATTCTTTAGAGCTCTTATCATCGAAACCCTTCCCAGAAAAATTTAAGGATCCCCCATGGTTGTTCTTCAATAAAAGTGAACCACTTTCATCATGCCTCTGAAAATTGATACATAGAGAAGCCCAGGTAGTTGGTAACCAAGCCAACTTAGGTATTTTTCTTGTGGTACCAACAGACGAGGAAGTAATAAAGCAGAAACAACTATTGCTCTCAGTGAGAAAATTGGTGAAAAAAGAATGGTCCAGTGCTCAGCTGCACCTGTATGGATCATGTGCTAATTCATTTGGGGTTTCCAACAATGATGTTGATATTTAACTTTCAATTGATGATACCAATATGAGCAAGTCAGAAATTTTGTTGAGAATAGTAGATCTATTACAGAAGAAAACTCTTCAAAACGTGCAGGTAAATGTAACATTTATGATCATTTATGTCATTGACTCAAAGTATAACCTCCTAACAGTATCTTTTGTTCACCTCTCTCTAAAGTTGTTTAAAATTCTATAAAGCTAAAGTATACGCTTGTTTTGCAAAGCTTTAAATACAATATATGGGCATGCTTCCTTATTTCCTTTCCTTTATATGTTCACATTTAAGGTTGTCAAACTGATGTCAGGTCTACACTTTAGTGATCTCATTACATTTCAACTGATACAGGCACTAACTCATGCTAGGGTGCCTATTATGAAGATGATAGATCCAGTAACTGGGATAGCTTGTGATATGTGCGTTAACAATCTTCTAGTTGTTGTTAATACAAAGCTACTTAAGAATTATGCACAGATTGATGAGAGATTATGGCAGTTAGCTTTTATTGTGAAAGACTGAGCCAGACATACAGCGGAACCTTATCTAGTTATGTGTAAGTTAATATATCCATGCTTGCCCATCAGCTGTAGATAAGTTGTTCCGCTGTTGTAACTTACAGTTTTTTACTTTCCAGGTATGTGCTAATGTGCATTCACTTCTTGAAACAATACAAGCCCGCAATTCTTCCTTATTTACAGGTTAGTTGCATTTCATATTGAAGAATGAATTTGATATATTTGTTGTTTTACCTTGGACATCCAGACAATTAGTCTGATACTGTTGATAATAAGCCTAAACTCTCTTATGAAGAGATTTATATGCTTAATTTTTGCAGACATATATCAATATCAACTATAATACAGTGCAACATTCCAAAATAAAATGCTACAACATGTTGAATCAGAATATGTAAATGAACCATAAACAAAATAAAGTAGAATAAAATAAAATGGCAAGTTATTCTAAGAAAATCATATAAAATAACAAAGACATCATAAATTTCATAGCCCATTCTCTTCTTTGTGTGAGCATGTTGCAAAACAGAGTTGTGGCTCATCCGCAAGTGAAGAAAAAAATACGAACTATGAAATCGAAGTTCATAAGAAATATGTAGCTATGAAAGCAACATCCGGGGTCCTCGAGTCTTGATCCTCCATTGATGCTGGTCTTGACCCTCTGCCAATGCTTGCGTTGCCAATGTCTAGTGAGCTCTGATACGCTCTAATACACCAATGTGCACTTAAATTTCTTATGATACGCCACTGTGCAGTTGATACTTCTTCTGATACTCAGGGATCTTGCTATGGAGGTTTGGTTCTTCATTGGTAGAGCTGGTTGAGCCGCATCATGGATGTTATTGAGCTCTTGCAAACCCACGGTGAGCTTCGATCTGATGCCTAGCTTCAACTGGGATCAAATCGTACAGGAAGAGTATTTTATTATGATTTGAGCTTCCTTGCATAGATTTTTACTATGGTTTGAACTAGCTTCTATATCTTATTGCTGTTTTTTTTGCATGGCTTACTACTATGGTTTGAAATTCCTTACGACACTGTGTTGGACTATCTTGACGGCACCTACCTATATATTGCTACATTTATTATGCATTTTCAGGTTGCATACAACAGTCCTACGCGTAGGTCATCTCGTATTGCAAAGAAATTTATAAGGAGTGCATCTACCAAACTATTTTAGTGCCACTGTTGGTGCTATTGCTATTTTTGATTAAGCTGGATGCTGCCAGAAATGGTGTTCCTTCTATTTATTACAGATTTGCATATACTTTTGCATAAATAGTTTTTAACCTTGTAGTTTTCCTAGCTAGATAGCAAATTATTAAGAGCTTTGTGTGACAAATGTCATGTCACTTCTTATGTTATCTATCATCAACCACTGCCATATGCTTTAATGTCCAGTCCAAAAAATATGGTTTCCCTAAGATATTCATACAGGCATTGACAACTAGTGGCAGTTAGTTAAAACGTGCAAGTGTTAATAGTATAGGTCACATATGTATTACTTAAATTCTATTAACTTGACCAATTAGTGTGTGGATTGGCATCTGGTGAAGGAATAAGTAAAATGAGGTCTTGACCTTGCCTTTGCTTTGGTTCCTTCCCATGCATGTCCTGGGTGTCATGGGATTAATGACAACCATCAGACATTGGGACAAAACCTCAAGGGATGTCATGGGGTTAATAGAATGGGGTTAATGACAACCATAAGACATTTGGTTCCTTCCCATGCGTGTCCTAGGTGTCATGGGGTTAATAGAATTCTCTGTTTTCTCTTTTTCCTGGGACCGATTTTTGGACTTAACTTTTTATATTGTCTGTACAGATTTTAACTTTTATATTGTTTTTTTCCAGCTTATTACTGTAATTCTTGCTAGAATAATTGTAGTTCCCATTTAAAATGCTTCCAATTTTTTCGTCTTCACTTAAAGCTTCATTTTTCACTTGAAGCTTCCTTTGTCACTTGAAGCCTTTTTTGTACATTGTTGTTTTCCGAATTTTTTTGTACGCAGGTCTGTACAATTTGGAAGAACTGTTAGTAGGTTTGTATAATTTGTTTAAACATTCATAAACTAATGTGGTCTAGTCTGGACAATTTGGAAGAACTTGTCTTTCTTTTTTGGTTGTTCGTGTATAGTTAGCAGGTTGCTAATATATTGGCATATCTTCATTTGCAGGTCTTTCAAAAGCATTCTGGATATGCTAAAATGATGGACGACAATCTTGTGATGATAAAAAGTTTGGGTTAATTTTTGGGTTCAAGTTGGATATACTAAAAATATGGTGTAATGGTGGAGACAATGGGTTCATTTTGTAACTGATGTTGTGGGCGATGTATAGTGTTTTGGATTTATTGTAGAAAAGGTGGTTAAGGATGCTTAATGGGTTCAACATTTTGTATCTAATGGTGGAGACAATGGGTTCATTTTGTAATTGATGCTGTGGGTGATGTATAGTGTTTTGGATTTATTTTGGAAATGGTGGTTAAGGATGCTTATTGTTAAGCTTTTTGTTGTTTATCAATTGAACATATAGAGTTATATATGGATTTTGTTGTCTTCTACTTAATGGTAAAGAATGCTTGATGTTGTTAAGCCTTTTTTGTATTAGAGCTCTGATAGCTGGAGATACATCTGAGGACAAGCTTGACAACGGCCATGATCATATGAATTATGTGTATTTAAATTATATGTTTTATAGCTGAAAAATACAAACAATAATTTCATAAGTAGTACTTTTGGGACGGTTATGTAATTGTCCTAGATATAAACGACATCCTTTTGTAACGCTAGCAAATTTGTTTAGGACGGATGTTATTCGTCACAAACTCTTTTATTTTGGGACCGTTTTGTAAACCGTCGTAAACATATAATAATTCAAACTCTTTTGGTACGGTTAGATTTTTCGACCCTAAAACCAAATTAGGACGGTATTTTTCGTCCTAAAACTTTTTGCCACGCCACCCTAATAGCACTGTCACTTACCGTCCTAAAATTCGTCCCAAATTACAATTTAGGACTGATTTGGGTCTTTTTAAGACGGATTTTTGGCGTCCCAGAAAGACACTTTTTTTGTAGTGATATATATATATATATATATATATATATATATATATATATATATATATATATATATATATATATATATATATACATACATGACTGTTATCTCCTTCACATATCTTCTCAGCTGCGATATATAGAATACGTCATATACTCCCTCAAGTGATGTGGCAAGGCCAATCTATAAGCAACCTCTCTAATCCACTTCAACACATCAAATGGTCCAATATATCTTTGACTCAACTTGTCTCGTCCTCCAAAGCGGATGGTGCCTCTAGTCGGTGAGATCGTCAAGAAAACATGACCCCTTCCTTGAACTCCAAAGGTCGACGATGAAGGTCTACTCATTGCTTCTGTCTGTCCTGAGCTGCATAAAGGTGACCCTGAATCACCTTCACTTTCTCTACTATGTTGACGACCAACTCTGGTCCTAATATTTGGCTTACGTCACTCTAATAAACAATAGACTTACACTTCCTACCATTTGATGCTTCAAAAGGAGCCATCTGAATGCTTGCTTGATATCTATTATTGTAGATGAACTCAACAAGGTGTAGGTGATCCTCTTTTATGATCCTCCAAAGTCCAACATATTGCCCTTAACATATCCTCCAAAGTCTGAATAATACGCTCCGACTGACCGTCGGTCAGCGGATGATACGCCGTACTGAACTTCAGACGACTCCCCAATCTCTCCTACATGCTCCTAAAAAAGTGAGCGGTAATTCTTGAATTCCGATAAAATACAATTCTAACTAGAATTTCGTGCATCCTCATGATCTGCTTCATATAAATATCAGCTAAAACCTTCGTAGATTGGCCAATTGAACGTATGAAATGAGCTAACTTGGTAAGTCTATCCATGATCACCCATACTATATCTCATCCACCGGGGCTCCTTAGAAATCTCGTAACAATGTCCATGGTAATGTGCTTCCATTTCAACTCAAATATCGGAAGCGACTGCGACAATCCTACTGATCTCTAGTGCTCAATCTTGACCTGCTGACACACCAAGCACTTGGATACACAACAAGCTATCTCTTTTTTCATCATATGCTACCAAAAATGTTGTCTCAAGTCTCGATACATCTTGGTTCCTCTTGAATGAATAAAATATATCGAGCTATGAGCTTCTCACATCAACTCCTGTCGAAGCTCCCCATTGGAAACGTATAGATGATCTCCACATCTCAATATTCAATCTGCATGAATGTCACACCCTAGTCCTAAAATATATTGGACGAGGAATACATAAGCATTCCAGCTACGTATCAAGTGGAATTTATCCCATTTCGAATACGTATAAGATGTAAATTTTGTAGGGTAAATCTAACCATAAATCACTAATACTATACCATCAACTATATCTCAATCCATATGGAGTATGAATAGCAAGAATAAATAATATGTGCCATGGTCTGTAGCCTACTAACATATATGTTCGAATAAACTCGTAAGAACAAAATGAGTTTATCAAAACTAGGCAACATAACAGATAATTTCAAGAATAGAAATATAAAATATGGGAGAAAATAAATGATACCACTAGCAATACCTGAATCTTGGAGATGTAATCAACAAATAACCATCTATTTACAATAGCATCTCAGTCAATACCTGGAGAGATCACCATATCCTCAGAACGGACGTAGCAAGATTCATAATATACAAGCCAAATAAAATACAGTAAATAACATGTGAAGGTAGTAAACAGGTAATCAAAAAACACTACTACTGTGACGCCCCAGAACCAGAATACTGGAGAGCGGGGGCGTACATAGACATCTACGTATATTGAAATGGAATCCACCTCGCTATACGGTCACGGCTGTCTAGATACGAGGGTTTACTACAAGCCAACGATCTCTTAAGGTCAAGCCTATTATCTCAATCTCAAGCAAGAAATATAGTTACGAGATGTTAGACCACCAAATATACAATAAAAGGCGTCCCAAATATTACATATTTGATGATCATGAAGCTAGTCGTACAAAATGTCAAGACTAGCAAGAGTTCAGTCATACATGATCAACCCTAGGATTTGTTAATCATGTATACAGCCCGTAGGTAGACAGTAAGTAAATATGCATCGAGCTAACAGGTGCTCGTCGGCTAAACGCCTCAAAAGAATAATTTTACAGCGTAGTGAGAGAACAAAATAGAAAACCCACTCGTAGCCCGGGTTCCTTCTAGTCGCCACCATTGGGCTAGAGGTTCGGTAGATCCTCGGGTGCTGCTCCGAAATCTGGCCACACAAAACCAGCTGGGTCAAACCCCAGAAAGAGCAAGTGCCACAAAGGAGGCCACGAAATAAGAACAAAAGCCAGCATATCAGAGCATAAGAAATAGAAGAAAAGTACAAGTAATAAAGAGTACAACAGGATAATAAATGACTAGGGACGTGGACCATTCCGGGAGCCAGGTTACAACCCTTAAACCAAATAAGGACCGGGGTCGTAACCCTTCGCCTGAATAGCACTTTGTCTCTACCCATTTATTATTAAAGATAAGTAAAACAATCATGATCAGGGGTACCAGGTACAGGGACTAGACGAGACTTAGATAAGGCTGGACACCATCCATTCACAAACGGCCAAGCAATTACTACGACTTACTACTTAACTAACTAGGGTTATCACAAGCCTAGTTACTAGCAAGATGCAAATGAGAAATACCCAGTCCCAAGCCCTGCAGACTATCCAGTTATCCTTTCGCGGGTTGAGAGTATGGTTGGGTACATTGCCCGGGAGACAATGTACCATTAGGTGACTTAGAGGGTGCAACACATGACAGTGTGCTGGAAATGTGCCCTACTCGTCGGTAGGCTACAAGTCCGTTTAAAAGCACCCAGATAACGAGATCGCCTATGACTGAAAATTCTCCATGAACTATAGTTTGATCTAGCCATTAGCCTAATCCATATTCAGTGTGAATCCCTGACCGTGGTAACCAGGGAGTCACGTCCTAGACATAATGTAAGACAAGACAAGTGGATTGCACAAAGCAGCAAGAATGAACACCCACGGCGTCAGAGTCGATTATACGAGTCAAGTTAGCCATCGCAACAGCATCAAGTCAAGTCAAGTTACAAGTTACAGGTTACGAGTTACAAGTCAGGAGTGCGCCGCCATGGGCCACTATCAAGTTATCCAGTCGTAAAGATAAATCATGGATCACAAGTCACAAGTAAGAGCGCACCCCATCGGGTCACTATCAAGAAGATCAGAAAGTACTAAAATCATAAATCATAAAATTCACGAGAACCGTACTAGTCATAAGCAAAATACTGAAAACCGTGCCAGTTCGTGTTGGATCGAGACAGTCGTGTTGTGTGGAACAAGATCTCAAAACTCCAATCCATAAAATAGTAGCCAAGTCCAAGGAAATAAAACCAAATCATCATGGGCAAGTAGGTTGCGCAGGGGATCAGATTGCACAGGGGGGATAGACTGCGCAGGGGAATAAACTGCGCAGGGGATGAACTGAGCAGGGGATGGACTTCGCTGGGTCGGGTTGCGCTAAAAAAGGGTTGCGCTGAGAGTAGGTTGCGCTGTGTCAAGCTGCGCAGGGTTGAGTTGCGCTGGAGCCGAGCAGCACTGGGAGCAAGCGGCGCAGCAGTCAAGTGCGCCAATGGAAGAAAGGCGCTGGAGCTAAGAAGCGCCAGCGCAAGTTAGCCTAGCACAAAGTGCTGGCCGAGGAGTTGTGCAGTCCGGCCATGCGCTAAGGAGCGCAGGCCGAGGGTCATCTTCTCCATCAGGCCGAGTGGAAGACATCAAGAACCCTAAATTTCTAAATCTCATAACTTAGCCAAATCAAAACGAAATTTGAATTTTCAAAGTTCTAACTTGTGTAAAATTGAATTCTCTTCCACATGAAAGACTCAAAACAAGCAAAAATCTAAGTCTAATAGATCAAAACCAAGAAAATCCAAAAATGGTTAAAACTTAGATCTAGAAAAATGGAGACTCCAAATCACAAAATGTCAAGTTCTAATGTTGTTCACCATGGCCTAATCTAGCTAATGGACAAATAAAATGGGGTACTTATTTGGTGGCAAGGTGTACTTGCCTATGGTGTTGGGTGTTGTGTGGAGGAAGGAAGAAGAAGATGAAGAAATATTAATGGAAGTTATGAGGAGAGAGAAAGTTAGGTAGGGTTTTAATGAGGGAGGGTGTGTTGTGATGAGGGTGAAGATTAGCTAAGGTAGTCCAATGCAAACCAAACCAAACCAATTCCTTCTCCATAAAATAAAACCACACCATGTCCAAAACCTATTTTACAAGAAAACCAGAATCCGCAAGTTAAACCAAAACACAATTACAGGCCAGAATCCGAGAAAATAAAATACAGGTCCGAAATACATATAAGCCTAATCAAAATACGTATTCCAAAATACGGGCATTACAACTCTACCCACCTTAAAAGAATTCCGTCCTCGGAATTTAAATCAAGATGCTTAGAGATGTAAGAGCGAGCTATACTATCCACAATTAAGCTACACTAAGCAAACAGTCAAACAATCATACATGCAAGCAAGGGATGGAAAGCATAAGGCATAAGGAAGACATTATACCTTATGAGTCAAATAAGTCGGGATATCGCGATCGGATGTCGTCTTCACGCTCCCACGTTGACTCACTGTCACGACCCGCACCTTAGAGTAAGGGCACGAGGACGTAACAACGCCCAGCCTATGCCGCAGTGTCGGCGGTAGAACGCTGTCCTAGGTCTCATGTATCTAACAGTATAAGGCTAAGCAGTTTATACTCCCCGAATGGGGGTGACATAGCAGATACAGTCTCAATCACATCTAAGGTAGAGCATGATAAAGATAGATAAAATATGAAATCCAAAAGAGATACAGGAGATAGAAGTCTTAGTGTCTAAGATACATAAACCCAGAAATATATCTCAAAACTCAAATACAGTAATCCACAACGTAAATACAACTCCAGACAAGATGAAATAACTATCTAAATAACCTCTACTGTGTCTCCTCTAGCCTAAAAGGCAATCCCAGGCTATCTGTAAAATTTATCAACAGGTCCAGTCAGGACAGGAGCGAGCACAATACATCTCAACAAATCATAGCAGGTTAGAAAATGTAATCATGCAGTAAAGTAAGATACATGATCTGAAGAAATACAGTATGTAAACAGAGAGAGAACTGTAATAGAAATATCTACTATAAATAGAGAACTAACAGTGGCTAGTAATGTAGAGTACAAGATAGCACATGTGAACGGGACAGATTTGTACATGATCCACACTAAAGAGTTGTACATGATCTACACTACCATGGAATTGTTCACATGACTACTAGCACTCCCCCGTTTTCCCCAATCAATACACAAGGATCTAAACAGGTTATGTTATTGTACATGATATCACATGGGGCCCTTAAAAGGGTACACATGATAGTATACATGAAGGCTCTGTGAACATGAGAGTATACGATTCACAAGAGTGTACATGTATGGTGAAAGCACAGGAGTACATGATGAAAGTGAAATGCACATGACACAATGTACCGATGCTCCCGAGGGGGATAACATCGCATGAAGAGGTCCGTATAGTACTAATCCGTGATAATGTCGTGACAGCATCAAGTATAGTAATCTAAAGCAGGAATATAATTCTAAGCAGGATATGAAATGATCAGAGAATGTACTCGCCTGATAACCTGAACAGCTGATAAGTATAGGGGATCCAACTGAAGCCACAGAGTCCTATTTAAAGCAACACAGGTTACAAGGTGTTCAAGTTGTAATAAATGAATCCACAAACAATCTATTTTATCCTAGGTTCTTTTAAGTCAAAACAACTCTAGGTCGACTCCGGTCAATAATCTAGTCAAACTAGGTCAAGTGTTGACTTACAGTTGACTTTGGATCAACTGGACAACCCTGGTCAAACAGGGTCAATTCTAGTCTAATATAAAGTGTACTTCGTTATTTGTACGTCGAAACTTACGACACGCAAATCGAGACAAGATGATCAACGGTAAAGTTGATAATCTTATTATAGTGATCCACGTGTCCAACTTGTCAATTTCAGCGATGTGAGATCACTGGAATTGACTGAGCTCAGTTTCGTTGTACTAATCCCGAAATACGAACATTATAAGAATTAATTATTAATTAATTATAAAAAGGTTAAACTCAGAGAAATTATCAACAAACATTGTCGGACGATGAAATGAACATCGCCAACGTGTCCAGAATGGTCAAATTACCTAGGATAGCCTACCCAACGGTCCAATTTGGACACAAGGGCAAAAAGGTAATTTCGGGTCAAAACGGTGTCCGTGTCGGAGCCGTTTTGCACCGAAAAATGTGCAAGAAAACAAGTCTATAAAATATAACATATTATATGTCCACGAAACCAGAATGACGATACGAACCCAACGGTATCTCCAGAATTGGATTCCGTTGACCCGATCTCAATTTGGTCCGTTGACCAGAACTTGGAATTCCGGTTTGCATAGAAATGCGTACCGGAGCCAAAGTTCTCAAAACTCAGCAAACTACCTGTCAACGAGTCAATATTGATGATACGAACTCAACGGTATCTCCGGAATTGGATTCCGATGAGCCGATCTCAAAATGACCCGTTGACCCGAATATTGGTATCGACTTGCACCGAAATACGTGTCGGATCCAATGTCCACCAAAACCT
Source organism: Iris pallida (assembly GCA_029216955.1). Lineage (NCBI taxonomy): Eukaryota > Viridiplantae > Streptophyta > Magnoliopsida > Asparagales > Iridaceae > Iris > Iris pallida. Next base: position 2,048,591 of record JANAVB010008600.1, on the reverse strand, counting down.
AGCAAATTATATGTCAACGTGTACAGAATGACGATACAAACTTAACGGTATATCCAGAATTGGATTCCGATGAGCCGGCGTCAAAAAGTCCCGTTGACCCAGAATGTGGGACCCACTTTGCACCGAAAAATGTGCCAGGGCCCACGTTCTCCAAATCTAACAAATTTTATATGAAAACATGCCAGAACGACGCCACAAGTCTATTGGTGGTGTCAGAAATAAAATCTGGAGTTCCGTGTTCAAAAATGGAATTTTACAAGTTGAAAATTATGAATTCAGACGACCAACTTTGGCGTCGAATTCAACCAATCAAACAAGCTCATAATGAAACGAAACTGGAGGGGTAGCAAGAGGGTTATACCAGCTTCGCATCGGAACTAGTAGCACGCCAAACGGAGCTGCGGTGGAGGAGATACAAGCTGACAAAGTTGGCCCCGCAAAAATGTCCAAATTTAATACAATTTAAACGGTCAACTTGGTGGCCGGTTTTGATGTATCAAACGATAAAATTAACGGACGAAAATTGACAGGGATGTAGGTGGATATACCGAGATTGTGATGGAGCGAAGAAATCGCCGATCCAATGGTCAGATCTCTGGGAAAACGTGCACGAAGTCGCTACGACGGAGCGCCAAAATAAACTCGATTTCGTGCGCGTCACGACGGGACGTCGTGCAAACCGCACGAATCGCCTCGACGGCGCGTCCCGGAGGACGGTGGCCGTCAGGGGAGGACTCGCCGGAGTGGGGTGCACCCACGGCGAGCCACGGCGGCCCACACTTCGGCGCTGCGGCGCACGAAGACGGCGCGCGCGCGCGCTGTGCGCGCCTGCTGCGGTGCAGCCGCTACTGCTGTTGGCCGCTGCTGCGGCGCGGGGAGGCCGGCCTAGCCATGGCGAACGTGGAGGTTGCGCCTCCTTGCCCGGCCGACCTAGGCGGGGTGGCACATACGACGGTGTGTGGGGGGGTGATGGCTGGAAAGATGGTGATGGTGGCGGCTAATATGAGGAGGGAAGGAGGAGGAAGGAGAGTGGTGTTGGTGGCTCGGCCGACGGCCAGTGGGGTGGTGCACGGTGATGGCCGACCAGGGAGTTGGGCCATGGGGAGAGGAGGTCGGGTGGTCGGGCATGGTGATGTTGGGAGAAAGGCTGTTGTTGTAGTTTTGGTTTTAGGTGTAGAATATAATAGGAAAAGAGAGAGAGAGAAGTAATGAATGAGTGAGAGAGGGAAAAGTGGCTTTCCTAGAATTTAGGGCCGGTACCATGCTGTGAGTGTGGAAAAATTGATGTAGGAAAATGAATGGAGGAGATTAATTTAGGGAATCAAATGGCTAAAATTTAAATGTAGGAAAAGGCCATTCTTATGGAAATTAATTAAATAGAAATTTCCAATAAATATAGAAAAATATATAGGAGGGTACTTGATATTTTTGGGCAAGAATTATGAGGGCGTCATGAGAGAGAAAAAATGAAGCTGGGGTTGGGTTCAGTGGAGCCGGATTGGATCCAAAACCGGACATTATGCAATAATTGAATTAAAAATAGACGTTGATGATCATAGGTAAATAAGTAGCACATGGGGGTTCCAATAAATGGGACACAAGTGGCGGACGGATAGTAGGCTCAAAGTGGGCCATGTCCATAGTTGGGGCTGACAGGTTTTGGTCGATAGGGGACCCACAAATCAAGTTGGAAGATAAATGTGACACCGTGGGGTGAACTAAAATCGGGTCACGTGTCGGAAAAGTTGTACAAAGCAATTGGAGCACAAGATGGCGTGTCTGAGTGGGACACGAAGGTCATGGGTAACGAGCGTCTCGAGTAGATCATCAATGAGGAGTTGGTTTCAAGAAAATAACTAGTCTTGCGCTCCAAAATTAAAATTCACGGTAACGTGCTAATAATGATCGAGGAAAAGAGTGGGAAAAATAATTAATGATCAAATGGTCTAAATCGACCCGAAGTTCAGCGAAGCAAAAAGAGCACAAGGGAACAAGTCTGAGTGGGACACTATATACCGTCATAAAGGTAATCCTGTCCACTCCAAAACTCGTGAAGAAGATTTTCAGAGTTGAACATCCCTGACACTCCAGATATCAAAGGCACGGAAAAGTACACTTAAGGAAAAAAATAACAGAATAAATTATTTATCAAAACCAATCAATCAGAAAATAAAATAAAATAAAAAAAAATTAACCTGAAATTCAGGGTGCTCACATCCTACCCACCTTATAAAAATTTCGTCCTCGAAATTAAAATGTGCATACTCCCTCTAGGTCAAACCCCCAAAATCAAAGTCCCAGATTAAAACAAATCATGTGATCAAAAGGACGACATACAGGGTCATGGCATACGGTGGTAGTGAAAGTCTCATCTAGGTATACTAGTCGTGCTAATACCAAAACAGTCATAGGGTATCAAACACACAAGCAATCTAGGATGCTAAACTAGAGAAGTTACAGAAACAACAAACCATCAAAACTGTAAGACAGTCTACCATCCTATATGAAAACTGGTACTTATCATCAAAATAAAGAAAAGTAACTACCCAATATCTTTAAAGGGTTCAGAAAATTCAAAATCAAAGTTAAAGAATGAAAGCCAATTTCATGGAAAATTTTCAATCACAATACGTATTAAGAATATTTAGTCTCGATACGATCTAAGTTGATCAAATTGGGGAAAATCAAGATTTAGGCAATATGGAGGACAGGTTCAACAAAGTCTGAGATCGAGCATACAAGGATAGAGATTCAGGTCACAATCAAATTTAATTCAATTAAGTACAACCCAATATATAATATGATAAGAAAAGATAATCGAAGTCGATTTGGTCGTGATTAAGGAAACTAGGATTTTAATGATATTGAAAAACCCCTTTTAGAGAAAATAGGAAAAGATTTCATACGAAGTCAGCAAATCATCCCTCTCTAATACTATCAGTTTATCATTTGCCAAACCATATTCTTTTTTTTTCTCACAAGTCCCAATATGAAAATCAACCTTCATATGACTATCATCGAAATTTTATAACCTTCAGTCATCTAAACCTTTACCACAATCACTATAGACAAAAATTTTAACTTCCAAAACATTTTCCATGAAACATACCCTTCTTTTTAGGAGTCCACACTTATTCATTTAATCAAAATTTCGAATTCCTTCACCTCGTTTTAAATTTAGATCCGAAACCTCTAAATCCAGTTTATGAAATCCTTGAACTTGTTTAAATCGAGTCTCGTATTCACTAAACTCCAATACCACTATGTCACACAAATTTATTCTTGTTTATAAATTTACCTTCATATTTTCTTCAACGTTCACCTTCAAATGTTATCCTTTTGAATTCCACAATTTCTTCCAATCATCTAAAATAATTTCTATAACGTAAAATCCTTGTGTTCTCTCCGTCTCTAGTCACCCTCTTAAAATATCTAGTTCAATTTTGCATAATCATTTAATACAATAAAATTCTCACTTCTTCTTTTCATCTCTAAATTTCTACATAGCCTTGTAATAGTTCCCAAGAATCAATAACAAAGATTTTCTAAGTTCTCAAAACTAGGTTGACCTTGAACATCCTCATTAGTTTTGAAATACATCCATGAATTATTCATAACCCACTTTCTGTGATTGTTTCTAAATTGATAACATTTATCCATCGATTTTATTTTAAACCTTTACCACATCTCCATTTCAAATTTTTCATACTTGACATCCAACACTCTGATTCCTACACAATCATCATATGATAACCAATTACATCATTTTCGAACTAGATGATTTACGTCACTTCCTCAACATTTCTCAGATAAAAAAATGATATAAAGATTCAAGAGTTCAAGTACAGCTGACAGAATTATATACGAGACAGGGAATTGATATAATCAGGACAGGTATATAAGACAAGGAATGATGGTAGTAAAAATATTGGCATGAAAAGAATGATAATAGAATCTGTTCTGCTTATCTGTTTAAAAGAGGGACCCATTTTGAAATAAGAGCTATAATATCAAATCCAAAATAAGGCCTAGCCAAATTACTGATTTATTGTATTAAGAAGAAATAAATTTGTAAGATGTTACACAAGGTTTATAAAACAGCTAAAGCTACTCCTAAGTAAACAAGGAGAAACAAAACAAAACAAAACAACAATAGTTCTTCTTTTTTTAAATGACTGAAACAAAAGTCGCAAAACATGTTCGAAAACATTTAAGGTACAATCTGATAATCATATGCGTCTATCCAAAAATCATGGTACTCTAAATCCTCTTCATACTAGTAAGCAAGGCTACGATAATCACAGAGTCCTTGACTTATGCACATACATCTAGAATCATGGTATTTAACATTTTCGCGATGCCGCTAGCTTGGCTGCGAAAACCTTAAATTCCCACACCCGAGAAATATATCCAAAGTCAGACTATATGTCCTCACCATGCTGGCTAATGTGACTATAGAAGACAAGATTTCCATAACTTGGATGACCTAGCCCATATAATTTCATCTTGCCAAAAATTAAATTAAATCAACAATGAGTACCAAAAAAAAAATCAAATTTATCAACGAACATCTAAATTCAGAAATAAACAAAATCCTTCAAATCATATATCTACAAACTCGGATGCTATAGCTAACATCAAGATTCAAATTTCAACAATCTTCATCAAAATCAATAAATACAAACTCAAATTCAATAATACTCCATCAAAATCAAATTCAATAGCAGAAAGTAAAGATAAATCAAATCAAGGAAAAAAGAGTTTTCAAATCGGAATTAAACAAGATTCTCAAGGGTCGTCCCAGGAATCTCTCAAGGATCCTAACTATGATTGAGTACCTTCAAAATATATCCTATTTCTACTGCAGGCTGTAGTGGTACTCTAGTTCGATTACCACTACACTTTATGTCTCGACCTGCATGGGCCACCACTAAAAACGTGTCACGACCCGCACCCTAGAGTAAGGGCACGAGGACGTAACAACGCCCAGCCTATGCCACAGTATCGACGGTAGAACGCTGTCCTAGGTCTCATGCATCTAACAGTATAAGGCTAAGCAGTTTATACTCCCTGAATGGGGGTGACATAGCAGATACAGTCTCAATCACATCTAAGGTAGAGCATGATAAAGATTGATAAAACATAAAATCCAAAAGAGATACAGGTGATAGAAGTCTTAGTGTCTAAGATACATAACCCAGAAATACATCTCAAAACTCAAATACAGTAATCCACAAAGTAAATACAACTCCAGACAAGATGAAATAACTATCTAAACAACCTCTACTGTGTCTCCTCTAGGCTAGAAGGCAATCCCAGGCTATCTGTAAAATTTATCAACAGGTCCAGTCAGGACAGGAGCGAGCACAATACATCTCAACAAATCATAGCAGGTTAGAAAATATAATCATGCAGTAAAGTAAGATACATGATCTAAAAAAATACAGTATGTAAACAGAGAGAGAACTGTAATAGAAATATCTACTATAAATAGAGAACTAACAGTGGCTAGTGATGTAGAGTACAAGATAGCACATGTGAACGGGACAGATTTGTACATGATCTACACTAAAGAGTTGTATATGATCTACACTACTATGGAATTATTCACATGATTACTAGCACTCCCCTGTTTTTCCCAATCAATACACAAGGATCTAAACAGGTTATGTTATTGTACATGATATCACATGGGGCCCTTAAAAGGGTATACATGATAGTATACATGAAGGCTCTGTGAACAAGAGAGTACAAGATTCACAAGAGTGTACATGTATGGTGAAAGCACAAGAGTACATGATGAAAGTGAAACGCACATGACACAATGTACCCGATGCTCCCGAGGGGGATAACATTGCATGAAGAGATACGTATAGTACTAATCCGTGATAATGTCGTGACAGCATCAAGTATAGTAATCTAAAGCAGGAATATAATTCTAAGCAGGATATGAAATGATCAGAGAATGTACTCGCCTGATAACCTGAACAGCTGATAAGTATAGGGGGTACAACTGAATCCACAGAGTCCTATTTAAAGCAACACAGGTTACAAGGTGTTCAAGTTGTAATAAATGAATCCACAAACAATCTATTTTATCCTAGGTTCTTTTAAGTCAAAACAACTCAAGGTCGACTCCGGTTAATAATCTAGTCAAACTAGGTCAAGTGTTGACTTACAGTTGACTTTGGGTCAACTGGTCAACTCTGGTCAAACAGGGTCAATTCTAGTCTAATATAAAGTGTACTTCGTTATTTGTACGTCGAAACTTATGACACGTAAATCGAGACAAAATGATCAACGGTAAAGTTGATAATCTTATTATAGTGTTCCACGTGTCCAACTTGTCAATTTCAGCGATGTGAGATCACTGGAATTGACTGAGCTCAGTTTCGTTGTACTAATCCCGAAATACGAACATTATAAGAATTAATTATTAATTAATTATAAAAAGGTTAAACTCAGAGAAATTATCAACAAATATTGTCGGACGATGAAATAAATATCGCCAACGTGTCCAGAATGTTAAAATTAGCTAGGATAGCCTACCCAACGGTCCAATTTGGACACAAAGGCAAAAAGGTAATTTCGGGTCAAAACGGTGTCCGTGTCGGAGCCGTTTTGCACCAAAAAATGTGCAAGAAAACAAGTCTATAAAATATAACATATTATATGTTCACGAAACCAGAATGACGATACGAACCCAACGGTATCTCCAGAATTGGATTCCGTTGACCCGATCTCAATTTGGTCCGTTGACCAGAACTTGGAATTCCGGTTTGCATGGAAATGCGTGCCGGAGCCAAAGTTCTCAAAACTCAGCAAACTACCTGTCAACGAGTCCATAATAATGATACGAACTCAATGGTATCTCCGGAATTGGATTCCGATGAGCCGATCCCAAAATGACCCGTTGACCCGGATATTGGTATCGACTTGCACTGAAATGTGTGCCGGATCCAATATCCACCAAAACCTAGCAAATTATATGTCAACGAGTCCAGAATGACGATACGAACTCAACGGTATATCCAGAATTGGATTCCGATGAGCCGGCGTCAAAAAGTCCCGTTGACCCAGAATGTGGGACCCACTTTGCACCGAAAAATGTGCCAGGGCCCACGTTCTCCAAATCTAACAAATTTTATATGAAAACATGCCAGAACGACGCCACAAGTCTATTGGTGGTGTCAGAAATAAAATCTGGAGTTCCGTGTTCAAAAATGGAATTTTACAAGTTGGAAATTACGAATTCAGACGACCAACTTTGGCGTCGAATTCAACCAATCAAACAAGCTCATAATGAAACGAAACTGGAGGGGTAGCAAGAGGGTTATACCAGCTTCGCACCGGAACTGGTAGCACGCCAAACGGAGCTGCGGTGGAGGAGATACAAGCTGACGAAGTTGGCCCCACGAAACTGTCCAAATTTAATATAATTTAAACGGTCAACTTGGTAGCCGGTTTTGATGTATCAAACGATAAAATTAACGGACAAAAATTGACAGGGATGAAGGTGGATATACCGAGATTGTGACGGAGCGAAGAAATCGCCGATCCAACGGTCGGATCTTCGGGAAAACGTGTGCGAAGTCGCTACAACGGAGCGCCAAAATGAACTCGATTCCGCGTGCGTCACGACGGGCCGTCGTGAAAAATGCACGAATCGCCTCGACGGCGCGTCCCGGAGGACGGTGGCCGTCAGGGGAGGACTCGCCGAAGTGGGGCGCACCCACTGCGAGCCACGACGGCCTACGCAGCGGTGCGGCGGCACATGACGGCGGCCCGCGCGCGCATGCGCGCCTGCTGCGGTGCAGCCGCTGCTTCTGTTAGTCGCTGCTGCGGCACGGGAAGGCCGGCCTGGCCACGGCGAAGGTTGGGGCTGCGCCTCCTTGCCCGGACGACCTAGGCGCGGCGGCGCATACGACGGTGTTGGGGGTGATGGCTGGAAAGATGGTGATGGTGGCGGCTAATATGAGGAGGAAAGGAGGAGGAAGGAGAGTGGTGTTGTTGGCTCGGCCGACGGCCAGTGGGGTGGTGTACGGTGATGGTCGGCCAGGGAGTCGGGCCATGGAGAGAGGAGGTCGGGTGGTCGGGCATGGTGATGTTGGGAGGAAGGCTGCTGTTGTAGTTTTGGTTTTAGGTGTAGAATATAATAGGAAAAGAGAGAGAGAAGTAATGAATGAGTGAGAGAGGGAAAAGTGGCTTTCCTAGAATTTAGGGCCGGCACCATGCTGTGAGTGTGGAAAAATTGATGTAGGAAAATGAATGGAGGAGATTAATTTAGGGAATCAAATGGCTAAAATTTAAATGTAGGAAAAGGCCATTCTTATGGAAATTAATTAAATAGAAATTTCCAATAAATATAGAAAAATATGGATACATAACTCCGGGATGAATAGAATACTGTGAACTGTGAGCTTCTGCCATGACCTCCTGTCTGATATCTCCACTAGATACACAAAGACGAGTGCCGTGTCGAAGTGTACCATCTTCATGGATACATAACTTTGGCCTTCTTCCTGCCTCACACTCTGCTCTGTGTCGCTGAAGCTTGGAATCTGCTGACTGCGCTCTCTGGATCCTCTCAACTATGCTGGACTGAACCTTTAGACTGGCCATCAACGCCACGTTGGTAGGAAAAACCACTTCAATTCCCATATTCTGAAGATCTGCCAATAATTCTGGTTGCGCCGTTAGGAAATAAACTCCGGCTCTCCGGCTCAACGCATCTGCTACAACGTTGGCCTTCCCTGGGTGATACTGCAAATCCACATCGTAGTCCACCAGTAGCTCGAGCCATCTTCTCTGCCGCATATTAAGGTCCTTCTGGGTGAAAACATACTTCAGGCTCTTGTGATCAGTAAATATCTCCACTCTATCTCCGTACAAGTAGTACCGCCAAAGCTTAAGTGCAAACACTACTGCTGCCAGTTCCAAGTCATGGGTCGGGTAATTCTTCTCATGATCATGAAGTTGACGTGATGCATAAGATATTACCTTCCCATGCTGCATCAAGACACACCCCAATCCTCTGCCTGAAGCGTCGTAATAAACTGTGAATCCTCCGGTCCCATCTGGAAGTGCAAGAATGGGAGCCGTTACCAAACCTCGCTTCAACTTCTCAAATGATTCCTGGCACTCTGCTGTCCAAGTAAACTGCACATCCTTGCGGGTCAACTAGGTCATCGGCGCTGAAATCCTCGCAAAATCTGAAACGAATCGCCGGTAGTAGCCGGCTAATCCAAGGAAGCTTCGAACCTCTTCCACTGAGCTAGGTAGTGGCCATGTCTCGATAGCCACAATCTTCTGGGGATCCACTTCCACTCCTCCTCGGGTGATGATGTGACCCAAGTACGAAATACGATCGAGCCAGAACTCGCATTTACTGAACTTGGCGTACAACTGGTGCTCTCTAAGCGTCTGAAGGACGATTCTGAGATGCTGCTTATTCTCTGCTTTACTCTTGCTGTAGACTAGGATATCATCTAGGAACACGATCACGAACTGATCCAAGTAAGGCATAAAAATGCGATTCATGAGGTCCATGAATACAGCTGGCGTATTGGTTGCTCCGAATGGCATAACAAGGAACTCCCAATGCCCATACCTCGATCTAAATGTTGTCTTCGGGATGTCCTGCTCTCTGACTCTGATCTGGTGGTATCCTGACCGTAAGTCTATCTTCGAGAACACTGAATCCCCTTTGAGTTGATCAAACAAGTCATCTATCATCGGGAGAGGGTATCTGTTCTTGATTGTCACTGAGTTCAAGGTACGATAATCTACATATAACCTAGACGTACCATCCTTCTTCTTCACAAGAAGCATCGGAGCACCCCAAGGTGACCCACTTGCACGAATGAATCCCTTAGTCCTCAGTTCTTCAATCATCTTGTACAAAATCTCCAACTCTGAAGGCGCCATCCTGTAGACTCGCTCTGATACTGGTGCCGTCCCGGGGATCAAGTCTATAGTGAACTCAATCTCCCGCTCTAGTGGCATCCCTGGAAGTTCTTCTGAAAAGACATCTAAAAACTCTTCAACTATCCTGGGTAACTGTACTGCTGCTACTGCCATCCGCAATACTGAAGAAGATGGCACCACTGCGCCTCTGGAAAATGAGAACTCTGGCTCGCCTGGAATGCTGAAAACAACCCTGCCAATGTGGCAGTCTATCCTAGCATACTGGTTCCTCAACCAATCCATACCTAAGACTACATCATAGTTTGCCATAGAGAACTCGATAAATCTAGCGAGGAACTCTCTACCGCTAATTACGATCCGACACGAGGAAAACACTCGATCTACTCCTATAAGACCATTACCAGTAAGTATATTGAGCCTTACTGATAATGACTCTGGCTCCAATCCTATCCGTATTGCAAATCGTGCAGACATGAATGAATGTGATACACCAGAATCAAATAATACCGATGCTGGAGAGGAGTTGATGAGAATAGTACCTGCCACTACCTCACCTGGTGCAACATCTTCTTCCATAGCCATCATCATTACCTGACCTTGTCCTCTGGTTGCGGGTCCCCTCTGCTGGAAACCTCTCTGCCTGCTCTGCACTTGAGTCTAGGCGTACTGCTGTTGGTTCTGCTGATGAAATGCCTGGGCCTGAGGCAACAAGGGCCTCGGGTACTGCTGCTGCTGTATAGGTGCTGGTCTCCTAACCGACGGACTGGTTAGGTTAGAAGAGGACGAACTACCCCTATTCGAGCAGGCTCCTATTGTGTGATCTACCGCTCCACAAGCCAGGCACAATCCCTGTGCCATGCGACAATCTGCCACCACGTGCCCTGGCTTCCCGCAATAAGAACATCCCATCGCGGAAGTCTGCTTCTGCTGCTGTGGGTACGTCGGGGTTGAATGCTGAACCGACGTTACTGAGGCCGCCCGCCTCGGAGTTCCAATGGTCAAACCCCTAGCTGCCGGGGCTGGAGCTGATGATTGGTGCATTTGATTATGGGATCGCTTCCTACCTTCGGTCCTATCCATGATCCTCTGGGAGGTATACTCATGCCTCATAGCTGCCCTCAATACTGCATCGAACGTCTGGTGCTCGAACTGCTCAACTGCCAACAAGATCTCCAAATGCAGCCCCTGCTGGAACCGCTGGGCCCTATCAAACTCGGTCGCCACCAAGGTGGAGGCAAACCTACTGAGTCTAGAAAACTCAGATGCATAACCGTCGAACGATCTGCCTCCTTGCTTCAAGTTGGTAAATCTCGTCTGTTGGTCGTAGCGAGCTACAACATCAAAATACTTCGTCTGGAATCTTTTTCTAAACACCGCCCAAGTAACCAGCGCCGCTAATCCTACGGCCTGCGCCGCCCACCAACTACAAGCTAAGTCTAGCAACTGTAGGCGTACCATCATGCCGAGAGGAAGACCTCAAGAACCCTAAATTTCTAAATCTCATAACTTAGCCAAATCAAAATGAAATTTGGATTTTCAAAGTTCTATCTTGTGTAAAATTGAATTCTCTTCCACATGGAAGTCTCAAAACAAGCAAAAATCTAAGTCTAATAGATCAAAACCAAGAAAATCCGAAAATGGTTAAAACTTAGATCTAGAAAAATGGAGACTCCAAATCACAAAATGCTAAGTTCTAATGTTGTTCACCATGGGCTAATCTAGCTAATGGACAAATAAAATAGGGTGCTTATTTGGTGGCAAGGTGCACTTGCCTATGGTGTTGGGTGTTGTGTGGAGGAAGGAAGAAAAAGATGAAGAAATATTAATGGAAGTTATGAGGAGAGAGAAAATTAGGTAGGGTTTTAATGAGGGAGGGTGTGTTGTGTTGAGGGTGGAGGTTAGCTAAGGTAGTCCAATGCAAACCAAACCAAACCAAACCAATTCCTTCTCCATAAAATAAAACCACGCCAGGTCCAAAACCCATTTTACGAGAAAACCAGGATCCGCAAGTTAAACCAAAACACAATTACAGGCCAGAATCCGAGAAAATAAAATACAGGTCCGAAATACATATAAGCCTAATCAAAATATGTATTCCGAAATACGGACATTACAACTACCAGACAAACTATCTGTTCTATGTAAAATGCACATGAGGACAACGTTCGACACGTGGACTGCCATGGTGTACTCCAAAAAACTGATAGAACCCCAATAACTATGATATCTCTGCAGTCTCGGTAAGAAAACTGCGGTAACTATGAAATCTTTGTAGCTGTGTTAAAGAGACAACGGTAACTATGATGGAAGGTAGCCCAAATGCCTAGTGGCTGTCCTTTCTACCCCATGCTACTATTCGTCTCGTATCAACGACACGTCTAGTCACTCTTCCAATAAAAGACATGTCCAATCAAGATTATGTAAGTTCACCTAACATGTAATGCGATACTCATCCGTGCACCTCACCTCTTGTGTCAATAGGACTATCAGGAGCAAGTGTAACCAGGAATATGTATAATCATAACGGTATATAGGTAATGAATAGGAAAAGCATGTAATAGTATAACATGGTAAATGACTGAAATAAGGTAAGGCAATGTATACTTGCCTTATCTTGTCCTTCATGAGGTATTACTGCTAACAACTTCATATCACGTAATCCACAATGCCCATAAATTTGATCTAATCGAAACCCATAATACCACATAACACGAACAATGCAATAATCAATACCTAACAACTCACATTAGACACACTGCATTTTCTAGGGTTTAAACCTACTTTTGGAATTTCTAGGTTGTCTATTCGATTTTCAGAAATACTTAAATACTGTCAAAATATTGATATAAATTCTAAAAATAGATTTATGTTCTTATATATCTCCATGATATACCTAATTTTTTCTAGCACCTAATTCTTACAAAATATAGGTCATCATATTTTCTTATGAATTAATTCGTTCAAAAAGGACAATAGGTGAAAGAAAAATTATTTCCCCCAAACCAGTTATCCATTAGTTCTAAAATTTAATTAACAAACTAATAACATATTTATTATAGAATACTAAAATTTTATGCAAAATTACTAAGCTAATTAGGAGTTATAATCTTTCTAAATTGAGTTAATTCTGAATAGATCAAAACATGAAAGACTGTAACGTCCCAGTCCCAAAATACGTAGGATGAGAAGAAAATATACATGCCAGCTACGTATTAAGAGGACTCCAGCCCAGCTCGAGTATGTATAAGCTGTATAGTAATGATCCACTATCTATACCAATCAATAATATCTCTATATCTCAATCCGAAGTAACAAAATACAAAAATGAACAAGATATAACATAGTGTGCACCCTATGCTACATTCGTCCGAATAGACTTGAAAGAATAACTTGAGTCTACAAATACTAGGCTAACAAGCAGAATATAATTAAATAGATATAAATATTTAACCGTAAGAGATACCTGAAACAGTAAATAACAACCATCATGATCAGCAACCAACTCTGCTCGGTTGAATACCTAAAAAGATCACAAGGTCCTCATGGGACTAACAAGGTACATAATATAGATGCCACGGTACAGATATAAAAATATGATCTAAGGGTATCTACTATATCCATTCTACGTGATATGCATGTAAGAATCTTTTCTAGAATACCAGACCTCTCCACTAAGGCTCACAAACACATCAGTAGGATATTGTTCCCAGTACCATATCTTGGGACTAACGACAATCAATTCTCGATAGTGATAATCCTCTACTCTTCTACAGAGCTAAAGGGTCACTAGATAACAGGCCATACAATAATATGTCTGATACTATAGTCAAGTTCTCTCCAACGCCTTATCTAGAATCTAGCAATGTCAAGTCTGTACAGTCAACTTGATAATAATAGCAATAATAATGAACAATCTAGAACGCTAGTATGAGGTCAATACCATGAATAATCATGTTAAGCTCGTATCACGAATATGTCGGTGTCCCGTGGTCAATCGTGTCAATGGACACGTCAATATGCATGCTATTCCTATGTCAATACTCGGTGTCATCATCATGACATCGGTACCCGTCTACGAAATAGACACTAAGTATCAACGTCCCTATGTCATGCAATATTATTCAAATAAACAACAAGAAAGAAAAAGAAAATAATCTGTAACCACGGCAAGGTACACTTGCCTGTAACTACTGTTTGAGAGTAGGCCTGACCAACTCCGGTGTCCTCGTCACTCCTTTCAAGATCACCTAAAATAATACAATATTACTATTATTCTACATTGACTTACCATATATAGGTTATATTAGCATCTACGTCTACTAGTCGCCAAAATGTTGATACAACACTATCTAACATATAACTACCAACTTCTCTCATAAAATAATTTATAAATATAATAAAATTTAAACTATGAAAATTATTTATAAATATCTATATATTACCAAAATTATGCTTTTCATGGTGGAACGCTTCCACAATAGGTCCTATGTCAATATACACATTGATACCACAATTCGATCTACTAATTTAGCCACGAAATAATAATTAATTAAAAATATTAAATTTTGTAAAAATTTCAAAAATTAGTTAAAATAGTTGTTTTAACATTAAACCTTGCACAACAAATAGTTTAATAGAGTTTTATAAAGTACTGGAACTTTTGGACACAAAGAACATAAAATTTTTTGGAGTTCGGTGTTACGACAAATGTCACTAATTTTTAAAAGTAGAAAACGAACTCAAAACCTAACAAATAGATATGAATTAGAAATCTCTCGATGTCTAGTTTCTGAATAAAAATATTAGAACTGTGTGATCCAGTGATCAGAGATTGAAGTAGACACATAGTAATTTTGGTTTGAGATGAATTGGATAAGAAAAAGTGGATAAAACCTCGTCTAAAAGTTGAGTAAACTTTTGTGATAAATTTAGCATAAGTTCGGTCGACTTCGGGTGCTTTCCGCGTCTCGTATCGACCAAATTAGGGGCTGAGACTCCTCAAAAAGGTGCCAAGGTGTTAGGGGATGTTCTAGGATCGAGATGAACATGTTAGGAGGGTTGGAAGAGGTTAGGGTGATGAGTTTCTGTCGGGTGGAAAAGAAAGTGCGAAAATAAAGAAAAAAATGAAGGGGTGCTGGGTTTTAATAGAAAAATATGTAAAAAAAATATTCAAAATCCTAGGTAGGAGAGGTTAACATAATGGAAAAGAAGTTGTGGTGGATTAGGATTTAGTTTTGTGGAATTTGATTGCCTATTCTAAAAGATACACCAATTCTATCTCCAAGGATTTAAATTGGGTCCAAAATAGGAAAGTTGTTATATGATTTGATTTAAATTAGAATAATTAATGTGGCTACATATTATTCTAAAAGATTAATTTAAATTAGGTCTAAAAGGTTAGGGCACCATAGAATAGTCTTTATGACCCTACTTGGATTATTTTGGGTCGGTGGAATTTTTGTGATCGATTTATGTCCAATATGCCAGTAGTTTTGACTTGTGTGCTATTTAAAAATAACTAGCACATAAGAACTCAATTGAGTGGCACACTAGTATCACGTGCGTAGTAGACTCAAGATGGGTCAAAACTTTATATTGGTTCAAACGATTTTGATCTATGTCGAGTCCCGAAATCAAATTAGAAGTTGGGCCTAGAATCACGGTAAGCGGTCAAAATGGCCTAAGTTAACCCGAAGTTGTGTGAAGTCAAAAGAATGTTGGAGAACAAGTTTAGATGGGACATGATATATCAAATTGAACGTGGACGTGTCTAGAATTCAAATATGGAAATGGATTTGAGAAATCAATATTTTTTTGCTTCAAAATTCAAAGCTATGGTAAACTACTAATATAATCATTATTGACTAATATTTAAAATATCCATATAAAATAATTAAAATAATTAAAAATAAATTGCAAAAATCAGGGGGCTTACAACCTACCCACCTTAGAAAATTTTATCCTCGAAAATAAAATAACGCTATCATGAAAATCTATAACATAAGAATAATTAAGCTTAAAACTTACCATAATCCACTAATAGATGGGGATATCGCTCCCGCATGGAATCTCCTTGCTCCCAAGTAGACTCTCCTGGAGAATGGTACTTTCATGCAACCTGAACTAATCTAATCTTCTGCCCTCTAAGTCTCTTTTCACTAGTATCCAAGTTAACAATTGGCTGCTCCTCGTATGATTGGGGGTCCCATTATGATCTCGGAATGGTTAACCACATGACTGGGATCAGTCACATACCTCCTCAACTGTAAGACATAGAATACTTCATGCACGCTCTCAAATGATGGGGGTAATACAAGACGATATGCCACTTCTCGAACACGCTCTATATTATCAAAGGGTTACAAATCTAGAGGTAAGGCTTCTAACTTGGCTCTTACACCTTTATATGTGATAACCATAGAAAATTCACAATTCTGCTGTAACACTATCAATTCTTAAACTATATACTATATCACTATAATTACATAACCAACTTCTATAGTAGTTCAATTAGCGATCCACTCCTTCTATCTATAAGCAATCTATACAATCCTTACAAGAAGGGTTAACCATTGATACCTATCCGCAGGGTAATGGTCGAGGCTGAATGAGACGGCTACATAAATCTATTGGTCATCTTCTAGTCCTATCCTTATATAGGTCATTTCAAGAATAGTCTTACCAGGTATAGAGATGATTGTCCATTCTACTTAGATCTTCTTACTCTATCTAGCACTCTGAGGATACTAACCATCTTGACACTATTATTTAGATAATAATTTCTCTAGTACTTCTAATCTAAGCTCTATTTTTGGCCAAAGATAGCAGGATTCAGTCTAATAATTCTATGATTGCTTGTTGGGGTTAGGCTTCATACTGTACCATACTCTAACATATGTCCTGGGGAGTATCTATGAATTTTTACACACCTTAGTTGCTTACCTAGTCCTGTAAAGCATAGATTCCTATCTTCTTCAAATAAAAATTCCTACAATAATGGTTCTACACAGGCTAAGGTCTGACATTAAATACATGGCTTACCAAGCCATTCTATTCATAACAAAACTTCCTAAATCTACGACAAGGGGGTCATATTTTCATAAGGCACTGTAACTAATACACAGTTCAACAGCCTAATCTCTAAAATCGTATATCTAGTATTCAGGATAAATTCTATTCTTATTATCTAACAACTCTCTATGGATAGGTAACTTCTATTTATCATATCTGTTTGGCAGGTGTAGGGATGCCTATCAATAGAATAAGAGAA
Source organism: Iris pallida (assembly GCA_029216955.1). NCBI lineage: Eukaryota > Viridiplantae > Streptophyta > Magnoliopsida > Asparagales > Iridaceae > Iris > Iris pallida. The sequence continues at coordinate 2,031,394 of JANAVB010008600.1, read as the reverse complement.
TTTTTCTACTAAAACTCCTATAAAATAGAATGCCACTCTGTTCTAGTTGGACTTTCTAGTAGAGTGGCTCTACCCTACTCATAAAAACCTTAGATAATCAGCATCCTAAGAAATATTACTAATATAGCTTCTATCCTATGAAAATATAACCAAAGCTATCACAACTAGTATGTGCATTGATGTAACACCTTGTTCATCAAATGCATAGATACAACAAGTGTATCCGTCAATCCAAAATGCATCAGCAATCTTGTATTGACCGTAGCAAACTCTGAATGTTGTCCTTGGAATATCCATTTTTCTTATCGTCACCTGATGGTATCTCGATCTCAAGTCAATAAAATATACCTTTGCTTATGCCAGTTGGTCGAACCGGTCGATGGCGAACTATACTTCGAGTTACTAGAATGATCTTAGGCTTCAAATAATCAATCAGTCTGAAGATGATGACCACTTCTCATTCTAAAGCATGAACTATCTATGAAGATTTTCTAAGAACAAGACTAGCTAATCTCTGAAGTCGTGATCTAACTTATACTACCTTAGACGTCTTGATTCCAACTAGTTCACCTACTTCTGTGGCTTAGATTTTCTTCAATCGTCTCTCCTAACAATATAGTATTTTTACGCTAAAATGTGGTCTGCTATGTCCTAACTCTTCAATGCTTATCTATTAGGTAACGGGCATGTGCTCATGCTAGACAATGCTTATATATGATACCTTGACAACCACTAACCTATCGACTAATCTTCTAGTCATGGTTCTTAATAGGTCCTTTTAAGCTATTCCTCATATATATAGTAGTATATCTAGTCTAATACCATCCTTGACATTCTTCAAATAAATATTCCTAGTTCGACCCATGGCTCAACCTATCATTGCGTATCATTTTAATTCATTCCCTTGATAAGAATCTCCCTAGTAAAGATTCTTCAGGTCACTATCCGAGGTAACTTTATATATGCATACAATCATGTTTTCTGTATCCTTCAATAAATATTTTCTATTGTAACCTTAAAATTGTCTTCAAGGATTCTATAGTACCTTATCGAATCATTCTATCCATAACAAGACTTTAAAATTCTTTCAACTACAGTCTTTTATTGGGGTGATCATATTCTATTTGGGAACCCGTGTCTAACTCTAAAATTCTACTATATATTCTATCAGTCACTTCAATCATCATGACTGAGAAATATAACTTGCCTTCCTTACTAATCCTCACTTAAACCGTGTTATACCTCTAGCCCATCCCTATATGATTTTTAAATAATTTTTTAAATTTAAATTAGCATTTACACAGTCAGCAACACAATCAGCCACCCAATCAGTCGGGGGCCCACATATCGGTGCCAAACCATCTCACTTACTATATATGTATATTAAATAAATCCTAGTTTATTATTCCAGCCTCCTTTGTGGTTTGATCTTGGAGATCCTCGACTTCACGAGGCGATTGTAATAAACCCCGACGTCCATTTTGAGTACCTTTTTTTTGTTACAAGCGTATCGAGGTTAGCTTTCCAAAAATATATTTATTTTCTATAATTATTTACGTGAATTTTTGGATATTCATTTGAGTGTCAGTTGTCCAAAAATTGATTCGTCACACTGTTTTCGAGATTTCAGGAGATCCAGAACTCCGTTTTACAATCCGTTTGAAGTTTTGGAAAGCTGACACGAAGATCTACAACATATATTTTTTCCAAAAATTAAGAAATTTGTTTAATATTTTGTTAATTTGTTGAACTCAGATTTGATCGGTAATTCACCGATTTGGTCATGGATGGCCATAACGATAATAACTTTTGACCATATTACGATTTTGTGGTACAGTCGATTCTGGTGCACTCATGCCGCTGAAATCAACTAAGATACAGTTTTAAATCCTTGAGTTCATAATGTTTGACTAGTTAGTCAATGGTACGTCTCGATTTGTGTGCCATAATTTCCAAAATTAGAAACGTGGCTTTATTTGGCTAAAATTCCTTATTTGAATTATATTTCAGATTATTATTAGGTTAAATAAGATTTTTAAGAGATTTATTTCAGAATTAAATAATATTAGATAGGTTAACCCATTAACCATTATTCTATGATTTTAGAATTAGAATCTTTGGGTTAGATGTAGGGGCTGGTTCCCAGCAGCGGTAGTCCGAAGACTAGTACACCGTGTCGTTTCAGACTATTTACACCTGTATGACAGAAGGATCTTTTCGACTTGTACCCAAAATGATCTTTACTTTTAAGAACTTAGATTTAAAGAAGAATTTATGCAATATGATCAAACATCATCGAAATCCAGAATCCCTAAATATAAGAGAAGTAAATACCCAATGAATGAGCAAATAATGATCATCAAGATTGCGCAAAATATTTTCAAAAAGTTGTTATAGTACACTTGCAGAGGTAAATATATAACATAAGTGTGTACTAATAAAGGAGGTAAATTTCAAAATAAGATAAGCACAAGACTGTGTGATTCTTAAAAGAACACCAACAAATAATCATGATCAAAATAAATATTTCTTCTCAAAATCCCAACTTAAAAATATAAAACAAATAAATATTGAAAGTTAGAAGACTATATATATATATATATTTTTTTTTAGAAGACTATATATATATATATATATATATATATATATATAATATATATATAATATATATATATATATATATATATATATATATTAAAATATCAAAAATGGCATACATGAAATATTTCAAATATTATAGATTAAAAAAGAGTCATGTATCAAAAATGTCAACCAAAAAGCCAAGAAAAACAACATTAAGAGAGTCTTTAAGGAAGAAGCTAATAAAGAGAATAACACAAATTTGATCAAAGTAATCAATAGCTAAAGTATGTGGTAAGCACAAGTTTGAAGATAACAAGTATAATTAAATACTTTTCAAAATAATATAGAACTTGAGCTAAACTCATATGCCCCCATAAAGATATTTATACAAAAATATTTCAATATAAGAAATAAATGAGCAATATGTAAATGAAAATTTTTGAAGTATTCATGTATCCTTAGTAAGCATTGATAAATTATCACAAGATCAAAAACATGTATAACTATGCTTTATTAGGCAAAGCTATAATTGATTCATAAGAAGTTAATCAAAATCAGATACGAGAATCAATAGTGAATATTATGCAAGCACAAGGTTAACATAAAAGTATGTGTATATACTTTTTAAGTAAAGGAGACTTGTGCTAAACATACATACTCACAAAATACCGATTAAAGTAAATATGATATGTTAAAGAAAAATTGGTAAGAAGTAACCATTTCAAAATATCAAAGACGAAGAGTCAAAAATACATTCTCAAAAAAAACTTTAGCTCCTATGGACTAGAGTGGTATGCATGCTTCATAGACAAAGATTAAGAATAAAGAACATAGATAGATAAATGTGTCACACTAATAGAAAATGAGTAAAAGACTATATAATTTGAACTAATCATTTAAGCTAAACAACTAGTCATGCTAGAATTATATCTCACATCAATTTAAACAATAAATAACTAAAAGATATCAATGTGAGCTAATAACAAGAAATCAATATGAACATGCTAGATTCTATAAATAGAACCATTTAAGAAGAATTAAATAGCATGTTACAAAAGTTGTCCAAGTGACCACATTTATGTTGGTACAATTATATGGAAGATATCCTTTGTAGCTATGCAACCACCAACATGTTCAATGGTTCTATGGTTCAACATAAGTAGCTCTACCTGAAATATTAGGTAAAGACTTTGGTATCCAATATTTGGATCCACATTTGTTAGCTTTGTGACCTATTTATACAGGTTCATATCAACTAGCTTTCTAATTTGACAATGATTAAAAATGTGTCCCTTTATACCACAATAACGACAGAAGTATTAATATTAGTGCTATGAGCAATAGTATGAGAACATGCAGTGGTGTGATATGATGTGCATGGATACTTGAAATAGAATGCTTGGTTACATGAAGCTTTACCTTTTTCTGAGTCGCTTGCCTCGCTCTCACACCATATGCTCGTGTTAGCATACTTTCGGGATGATGACTTCCTGTTTGATCGATCATAGCGATTCTCCTTTCTAGCAGTAGTAGGGCAATATTCCATGATGTGGCCTGATCTTCTGCAGTTGTGGCATATAGGCTTTTCTTCATATTAGGGATTATGTTGTACCTTAAATTCTGATGCCATCATGCACACAATTGCATTATTATGAGGACTATCCTCCTCTCCGGAGTCGTTAGCTTTACTTTCATACCTGTACACATAAGTAGCTTCAAGAAGTTTTTGAATTTTACTAGATGTTGTGCAAGTAGTAGTAAGATTGAATACATTTATGTCTGCAACACAATAAAAGGCATGCATTGCTTTTGTATCAAGGCTAGCTAACTTTTTCTCTTCCTCCATGTAGCTATAATAAGGCTTGTTAATAATAGAGGGGGTAATAATAGAGGTGATAGTATGCTTTTTAAAGCCATTGATAATAATTGACCATAAGTCAAGTCTAGAGACTTCAGGTAGAAGCTCATATGTGCCTTCCAATAAGTATAGTTCGTTCCATCAAATAGAAGAGGTCTATTTGTGGATTGCTCTTCTCCTGTGAACATTGAATTCACGGCTGCCATGTACAAACTCTCTAGAGTGTTATATAAGAATATAACTGCTTTAATACCAATTGTAGAAAATTAAAATTAGAGGATAATAATTGATAATAAGGAACTACTCTAAGGATGTTAAGCCAAATAATAGAGTCCTTGCTTTGATACCAGTTGTAGGACCGTTGAGCACCTTTAGAGGGGAGGGGTGAATAGTGTGTGTGTACAGCAGAAAAATTCATTAAATTAAAAAAAATTATGTGGCAGTAGTCAAACTGAAATGAAATATGCAGTATATAAGTAAATGCGTAAAGTAAATGAGTACAGAAGAGAAATGCAAACATCGAGGTTTATCCTGGTTTTTCTCTTAAAGGACTAGTCCAGTGTAAAACTCCTAAATTTCTAATATTTTTTTATATAAATTTGGTATTAATTTTTTTTGTATTTGTACGTCGCATAGTTGTATGGTACGTCGCGCGCGAAATTTCGTTTTTCGTAATTGCTCGACGAGTGCGAATATGTGCGAGCGTACATATTTTAGAAAAACATTTATCTATTTTTATAGTTTCAAAATAATATATATAATAATTATTTTAGCTATCGTACCAAAATTTTCAAGTTCATTATTTTTTTATTTTATTTATTTTATTTATAAAAAGCCTTGTGTTTATAACAGTTATTAATAAATAAAAAATTCTTCGTGCATACATATATTTCATAAATTTTTTATTAGTTTATTTAAATAATAATATAATTTTGAAAATTATTTATATGTATTTTTAGAAAATATATTTTAAAATTTTGTGGTAATTTAAATCTTTGATTGAATTTTTATGGATTGATTCAAATAGTTTAAATTTAAAGAGAGAATTTATATTTAAGTTTAGGTTACAAAGATTTAAATTGGAAATTAATTTGAATTTAGATTGATTGTATTGATTTAAATTTAATAATTGAATTATCTAAATTGGGTTTAAATTAATTCTAATTCTTATCCAACTGGAAATTTCCACCTCCTATATAAGGAGAGGTACTCATCCATATATTTCTACTATTCATAAATTCCTCCAAAAAAATTCCACCATAACGTGCGTGCTTCGTGTCTGTGTTCAACACTTCTCTGTGTCCGTCGTGACGGCCTCGGGTCCAACCCGGGTGACTCTCTTATTCAATTCTTTATAATTACATTTATTCTTTCGTGCCGGACTGTCACTACCCGCACCCACTGTGAGGGTATGAATACGTAATAACGCCCAGCCTACGCCGCAGTGTCGACGGTAGAACGCTGTCCTAGGTCAATCATCTAACAATATAAAGGTACATGTACAGTATATACACTCCGAATAGAGGTGACATAGCAATATACAGTCTCAATCATCTAAGACAGAATGATAAGATAGAAAGATAGATAGTACTGAAATGAAAGGATCCACATATACAACCAAGAGTCTAAGTGTCTAAATATATCACAAAACCACAAATCCCAAGTATCATAATACAGTCATCCAGAATATAATATAAAGGAAAGACTCCTAGTCTAGAGGAGTGTCGTCCACTGCTAAAGGCTCATGCTGCTGGTCCAGGTCACAGCTATCATCTAGGGTAGTCCCATAATAGGTGGGACAGCACGCCTCGTCCTCATCCTCTGTAATTTTCAACAGGTCCAGTTAGGACAGGAGCGAGCACAATACATCTCAACAAGTCATAACATGAAAGGAAATATAATCATGCTAGAGAGTAGATACATGAAACTGAAGAATACATAATAGAAAGGAGAGACTGTAAGTAATATCTACAATATAATGAGAACTAATCAGTAATTCTAGTGATTCAGAGTACAAGATAAACATGTGAACAGCTAGAGGTGATTCATGACTATACTAAAGAGTGATTCATGACTCTACTTTGGAATTATTCACATGTTCATTTATACTCCCCCATCCCCAATCATACACAAGGATCCAGTCAAGTTACGTTAAGATTCATGACTATACTACATTGCCCATAAAGAGTGATTCAAGAGTGATTCATAAAGATTCGTGAAGGCTCGTGATTCATGAGAGTACATGAATCATAAGCTGATACATGAAGATTCATGATAATAGAAGCATGAGATACATGATTTAAGTGAAACACATGAGACAAGAGTATCTGATGCTCCCGAGGGGATAACATCTCATGAAGGGATCCATATAGTACTAATCCGTGATACCAACGTGTCAGCATCAAGTAAGATAATCTAAGCAGAATCATCCTAAACAAGATTAAAATGATCAGAGAATGTACTCGCCTGGTATCCTGAATATCTGAAGAGAATACTGTCCGAGGAGTGGTGTCTATCTCCTATTAGAACAATACAAGTCACTACATGTCTAAAATAATAAATAGACTGCTACAATGCATCTACATGATATTTGGGGTTAATCTAGGCTAAAGTCAACCTTTGTCAACTCTAGTCAACCCTAGCAGTCAAACTAGGTCAACTCTAGTCCAGTTAGGTCAAACAAGGTCAAACAGGGTTAAACTAGGTCAAACTAGTCTAGTTGGTCAAACCTAGGCTTAACAAGTCAATCTAGGTCAACTAACTAAATACCACACAAGTCTCATAGCCTAGTGATACACAAGTATCACACCCCATGCCATAGCCATTCTACCTAGGCCATGGGCCAAACACTATAGGCTAATGAAATCCCTACTTCATAATCCACCACACTTTAACATTAGGCTATATATCTATATATTACACTCACATACCATTATCTCTATACACCATATACATGGCAATGCAATATTGGCATTACACTACACATTTCACATTCACACTAGTATATCTATTTACCCCATTATATATATATATATATATATATATATATATATGTAAATACACATACACATAGAGGGATATGTAAACCAAGGTAATGTGTGTGTGTGTGTGCATTGTAATGTTTAGACATGTGTGACAGGAAATAAAGTAGGGTGTAGTGAAGAGTGTGGTGTAGTGTAGGTGACAGGACAGCAATGTGTGTGTATATGTACATGTAGTAGAGTGTGAGAGTGAACTGTGACAGTGAGCATGTGGGTGTTGAGTGAACTGTGAGGGAAATTACAACAGTAATTGAGTGTCATGTGTGAGGGAATGTGGCTTAGGGTGATAGAAAAATGTGTGTGTGTATGTGTATTGTATACCTGTGTGTGAATCATGAGTGTTGAGCATGTGTGGAATGGTGTGAGAGTGTAACAGTGAGCATAAAGAGGTGGCATGTGTGTGTGTGTTAAAGGAGTGAGCTAATGATGTGTGACAGTTTTTAGGGTGGCCTGTTCTCAGGTTAGACAACCCAAGTGACAGTCCACACATCAGTTAGCAATCCCTTTCCAAGCCATATTTCGAAACCCATAGTCCAATACAAATCACTATTGATATGAGCATCATTCCCACATGTAGGTGAAACAACAACTACTTAACATGATTTAAAATCACTAGAAAATACTCTTAAACCCAGAATTAATATCTCATCCATGTTCTCAGGTTTTGAAATAATGACAGTTCAATGAAAATCAGTCCAAGTTAACTACCCAACCGAATCCAAACCCCATTCCTCAACACAATCACAACCCAATAACTCTACAACCTAATACATATGTAGGTGATCTAAATATATCATTAATTCAACACAAAATCAGAATGAAAAAACTCAGGAAAATATTATATCTCAGTCCAAACAGTCGGGTATCAGTCCCATATAGGAATTCGATTAATCGAACCCAAAATCAATCATAAAATCATAATTAATGGTTGGTAATTAGTATAGTATATGTACTGTCTTGAGTGTCCTCACATGTCCAGAAAACATGACACAGGCGTGTCCAACACGTTGTAAACACGTGGGGTGCACCCAGTGTGCACAGTGTCGTGCACACGTGCACGTATCTGTAGGACACGACACACGACACGTGGGGTCTCGTGGTCATGCCCACGTGTAGCCCACGTGTCAGGCTACACATAGGATCCACACGACACGACAACGTCATGTCCAGATGGACACGACTCGCGTATTAGAACGCGATTTGTCTGAATGCGACGCGCGCGTGTGACCAGTGCGCGTGACTCCGTGTGTGCGACACGACCCCGTTGGACACGAGGCTTGGAGAACAGGTTTGCAGACACTGCCCCCTCCTCTCAGTCCAAACACGTCTCGCCAAGTGGCCTGTACACTGAGCACGATGCCCCGAGCAGCAGGGAAAGCCCTGGCCGTGCGCGGGGCTGTGTCCATGAGTCCAGTATGACTCGGACACGGCTCGAAATCACCTCAGTCGTGTAAAATCACACAAGCAACATGAAGAACTAATTTTTTATTCAAATACTTTCTGAAAACTCGTCGAAGTACCCACTGTGGCATTTCGTCGAACATAATAAAACCACACTGATAGGTGTCCGATACGGACACGTGAAGGACACGAAATAGCAAAACCTATTCCTACAGTGAGAGGACACCTAGGGCTATGGATACATGCCAAGAAATTATCAATGGAAGGAATAGGAAGTTACCTATAGGTGTTCCTTCTCAAAGAAAAGCTTCAAAAATGGGGTTCCTCCTAGCTAGCCCCAAGCTCCAAATTGTCTCCAAACTGTAGTTAGCCTCCATGAACAGTAGAGAAACCAAATTAGGTCACCATAGAAGAAGTTTGGATGAAAAAGGATTAATATTGAATAAAATAGGAAGTTTCAATGGAGGCTAACCTTGTTCTTGTAAAATGAAGTGATGAACAAAAAGAGGCAAGTGGTTGAGAGGGATTTTATATGGACAAGCCCTAGGTGGCCGGCCATAGGATATTAGGGTTAGGGTTTTTGGGATTTGATCTAGGGCTATCATTCCTCCTAGTCAAATCAAAGGCCTACAACCTACGTTTCACACATGACTTAAATGCAACATAATTAACTCTAACTGATGACTAAATCAAAACTAATCACTAACCATCACTAACCATGGCTAGCTAAGTCTAGGTATGACTACTAGGTTAGCTCAATTCTAGGTTAGGCTAAACACAATACAAGGCAATTGATTAATTAATATTTAAATCTCACCATTCCAATAATCATATTAAATTCCAATAAAATATATATTAAATTTAATAAATTCAAAATAACAAAATACTCTCATGCTCAAAAGTAAAATAAATCATCTTAATGCCATGGTTGGGCTCTAGGTCAGACAGTCTCTACGGTTTCACTAGCTGCACATCAAAATCACAAGTCATAATTTTTAAAATAGTTTTAAATGATTAAAAATACCAAAATCATATTATTATTTAAATATCATAATTAAATAATTAAAAATGCAAAATTTCAAAATTACTCCCATTTAGAAAACTGGGTGTTACAAGTCTACCCCCTTAGAAAATTTTATCCTCGAAATTTAAGATGGTAGTACTCCTTCTAGGTCAACATAGTCAAGGGTCAACCATTAGTCAATTTCTCAACATCCAAGTACTTGGTCATCAACTGGTCAACTTCTTGGGGTTTTACCTATGCTAGCTATCTAGGTGCTGGCAACTAGAGATTAGCAAAAAGAAAAACTCTATAATAGGCTAGCTCTTAACTTCCCAATCCTATCAAGTCCCTCATAACTAAATACCTATATTCTAAGCACACAAATGCCGAACCACATACATAAGTTCAAGAACAACAACCCATTACATATATCCTAAGTGTATCATCTATATATATATATATATATATATATATATATAATATAATTGATCATCAAGGGTTGTAGACTAACTTATAAGGGACTGAACAAATGCTTGAAAATTAGGCTAAGGATGAATGGTCTGAATCATCAGTATAGGCAAAAGGGAATGATGTTAAGGAGACTAAAATTATAGCTAAAGGACAGGACATTTGGGTCCACTTGTAAAGTCAAAGTGAAAGGAACCTACACATAAAAAATGAACCAATGCTCAGGTAGAGGCTTGGAAGACTGAACCAACAATGAAAGAAAGGGTTCGGACATGTATCTGGATAGATGGGCTAACCAGGTATCATCTGTATCTAAGAATGAAAGGGGAACAGAATAATGATCAAGGGAGAACTCTTATTAACAACCCACATTATCCCAATATATATAACTGTCCAAGTGGACTGAACAACCATGCCCAGAAAAAGTTTAAACTCCACTGTAGGGCAGGTACTGCAGGTTATAATGAAGGGTATTGCAAGGCTATCAATAAAGTAAAATTAAGATGTAGTATGTCACCATGTACAGAAGTGAGGATGAGTGCAGACCTCTAATATGATACTGACTCTCCAGATATGCAGGATATGATAAGGGGTTGATGGATATATTGGGAGTCAAAAATTGGGGTCTGAACTATATTCCAGTAAAATCTATGATGCAATATGGTAGGTAATAAAAGTTGAGTGCAGTGAACAACTTGAAATAGTATAAACGAGGGAGCAGGGTCTCTAATGAAGGGTCTGCACAATGCCTGTAAAGGTTGGTCAACACGACTGAACTCAACACAAGGAGAACTTAACTAAAATAGAAAACTGAACCAAATATAGGCTAAACAACATGTCTATAACCCTATACAACAATGGCCTATAGATACCAACCAAACCCATATCCCTTATGCCAATATCTGCAATCTATCTACTATCTATATATATATATATATATATATATATATATATATATATATACTTCTCAGTCTTAGGTGAAGCTACAACAATATCAAGGACAGGCTCTGGTCACGGGTGCCTCTCTAGAAAGGGCAAGGGAAAACAATAATAAATCATAAAGGTTGTAAGGCATACTAACATCCTATATGTAAACTGGTTGGTATTATAGATAACAGGAGAATTATCTGCAATGGGTTACTATTCTAACACAAATGCTAACTATCACCTCTAGGGTACAAACACTCTACAAGTCACCATATCATTATACTATGAAGGAACTACATATGAATAAGCTCTACAAAACTAAAATATCCCTACTCCTAAGTTATTTACAACAACAGAAGGGTATGATGTTCAAAACTTTTAAGATACAATCTGATAATCATATGCGTCTGTCCAAAATTATGTTACTCAGAGTCTTCATCATGCTAGTGAGCAAGGCTACGATAATCACAGAGTCCTTGACTAAGGTACATACCTCTAGGTTCATGGTATTTAAAATTTCTGCATTGCCGCATGCGGCGGCGAAAACCTCAAATTTCCACACCTGAGAATTACGTCCAAAATCTGACTATATGTCCTCACTATGCCAGCTAACATGACTATCGAAGATTCTAGATCCCATAATTGAGGTGACCTAGCCCATATCATTTTTCAGAAGAAAAACAAACATAACACATGAACAACAGAACAAATTGATCAGTCAACAAGGAGCAGATGGAATCGAATTCAAGATAGTTATAAGAGGCAATTGTGGAAATGGAATCGAAAATCGGAACCTACAACAAGATCTCCAATGTATGTGTATCCTCGACTATCCTGACGATAGCTCCCCTGCTGGTTCTTCCTGGTCTGCTGCTGATGCTGCATGAACCGCTGCTGCTGAGAGAAATCAAAATAACGGGAAAAGGTCTATGTACAGACAGAGGTGCACCTCCAATGTAGCAGAAATGCCAACCTGAGTCGGCACAATAGGAACTGCGGTCTCGAGGCCCTGATGAACAGGACGAGAGGTGGCCAGCCTCTCGATAGTATCCTCCAAACCGGAGCATGAGATCGTGTCTCCATAACCATTATAAAGACAGATCAAAACAAGAAGCAATTACTGAGAATAAGCAAAAAATCAAGGAGAACAGTTTATATTCAAGGGGAGACAATAAGCAGCAAATTTAGATAAAAGGAATCTGAATAAGAGTTTTTTCTAGTGTGATTGAGTACCTTCAAACATCCTAATCCTACTGCAGGCTGTAGTGATACTCTAGTTCGAATACCACAACATAATCTCGGCCTGCATGGGCCACCACTAAAAATGTGTCATGACCCGCACCCACTGTGAGGGTACGAGTACGTAACAATGCCCAGCTTACGCCGCAGTGTCGGCGGTAGAACGTTGTCCTAGGTCAATCATCTAACAATATAAAGGTACCTGTATAGTATATACACTCTGAATAGAGGTGACATAGCAATATACAGTCTCAATCACATCTAAGACAGAATGATAAATAAAAGATAGATAGATAAGTACTGAAATGAAAGGATCCACATAAGTACAACCAGAGAGTCTAAGTGTCTAAATATATCATAAAACCACAAATCCCAAGTATCATAATATACAGTCATCCAGAATGTAATATAAAGGAAAGACATCCTAGTCTAGAGAGTGTCGTCCACTGCTAAAGGCTCCTGCTGCTGGTCCAGGTCACAACTGTCATCTAGGGTAGTCCCATAATAGGTGGGACAACACGCCTCTTCCTCATACTCTGTAATATTTCAACAGGTCCAGTCATGACAGGAGCGAGCACAATACATCTCATCAAGTCATAGCACGAAAGGAAATATAATCATACTAGAGAGTAAGATACATGAACTGAAGAATAATAATATGAAAGAGAGAAGAGACTGTAAGTAATATCTACAATATAATAGAGAACTAATCAGTGATTCTAGTGATTCAGAGTACAAGATAAACATGTAAACAGCTGGAGGGTGATTCATGACTATACTAAAGAGGTCATGACTATTCTACTTTGGAATTATTCACATGTTATTTATACTCCCATCCCCAATCAATACACAAGGATCCAGTCAAGTTACGTTAAGATTCATGACTATACTACATTGCCCATAAAGGGTGATTCAAGAGTGATTCATGAAGATTCGTAAAGGCTCTGTGATTCATGAGAGTACATGAATCACAAGCTGATACATGAAGATTCATGTTAATAGAAGCATGAGATACATGATGTAAGTAAAACACACGAGACAAGAGTATCTGATGCTCCCTAGGGGGATAACATCTCATGAAGGAATCCATATAGTACTAATCCGTGATACCAATATGTCAGCATCAAGTAAAGTAATCTAATACAGGAATATAATCCTAAACAAGATATGAAATGATCAGAGAATGTACTCGCCTAGTATCCTGAATATCTGAAGAGAATATATTATCCGAGGAGTGGTGTCTGTCTCCTATTAGAACAGTACAAGTCACTACATGTCTAAAATAATGAAATAGACTGCTACAATACATCTACAGGATATTTGGGATCAATCTAGGCTAAAATCAACCTTTGGTCAACTCTAGTCAACCCTAGCAGTCAAACTAGGTCAACTCTAGTCCAGTTAGGTCAAACAAGGTCAAACAGGGTTAAACTAGGTCAAACTAGTCTAGGTTGGTCAAACATAGGCTTAACAAGTCAATCTAGGTCAACTAACTAAATACCACACGTCTCATTAGCCTAGTGATACACAAGTGTATCACACCCCATGCCATAGGCCATTCTACCTAGGCCATGGCCAAACACATATGGCTAATGAAATCCCTACTTCATAACCCCTACACATTTCATATTAGGCTATATATCTATATATTACACTCACATACCATTATCTATATACACCATATACATGGCAATGCAATATTGGTATTACACTACACATTTCACATTCACACTAGTATATCTATTTACCCATATATATAATATATATATATATATATATATATATATATATATATATATATATATAGATATATATATATATTATATATATATATATATGTGTGTGTGTTGTGGTGTGATATATATATATATAATATATATATATATATATATAATATATATATGTGTGTGTGTGTGTGTGTGTGTGTGTGTGTGTGTGTATATATATATATATATATATATATATAAAATATATATATTATATATATATATATATATATATATATATAATATATATATATATATGTGTAAATACACATACACATAGAGGGATATGTAAACCAAGGTAATTGTGTGTGTGTGCATTGTATATGTTTAGACATGTGTGACAGGAAATAAAGTAGGGTGTAGTGAAGAGTGTAGGTGTAGTGTAGGTGACAGGACAGCAATATGTGTGTGTATGGTACATGTAGTAGAGTGTGAGAGTGAACTGTGATAGTGAGCATGTGGGTGTTTAGTGGACTGTGGGGGGAAAGTACAACAGTAATTGAGTGTCATGTGTGAGGGAATTGTGGCTTAGGGTGATAGGAAAATGTGTGTGTGTGTATTGTATACCTGTGTGGAATCATGAGTGTGTGAGCTTGTGTGGAATGGTGTGAGAGTGTAACAGTGAGCATAAAGAGGTAGCCTGTGTTGTGTTTAGAGTGAGCTAATGAGTGTGATAGGTTTTAGGGTGGCCTGTTCTCAGGTTAGACAACCCAAGTGACAGTCTACACCATCAGTTAGCAACCCCCTTCCCAAAGCCATATTTCTAAACCCATAGTCCAATACAAATCACCATTGATATGAGCATCATTCCCACACATGTAGGTGAAACAACAACTACTTAACATGATTTAAAATCAGTAGAAAATACTCTTAAACACAGAATTAATATCCCAGCCATGTTCTCAGGTTTTAAAATAATGACAGTTCAATGAAAATTAGTCCAATAGTTAACTACCCAACCGAAATCCAAACCCCATTCCTCAACACAATCACAACCCAATAACTCTGCAACCTAATATAGTAGGTGATCTAAATATATCATTAATTCAACACAAAATCAGAATGAAATTAAACTCAAAAAAATATTACATCTCAGCCCAAAGACAGTCGGGTATCAGTTCCATATAGGAATTCGATGAATCGAACCCAAAATAAATCATAAAAATCACAATTAATGGTTGGTAATTAGTATAGTATATACACGTGTCTTGAGTGTCCTCACGTGTCCAGAAAATATGACACAGTCGTGTCCAATACGTTGTAAACACGTGGGGTACAACCAGTGTTGCACAGTGTCGTGCATACGTGCACGTGTCTGTAGGACATGACACACGACCGTGGGGTCTCGTGGTCATGCCCACGTATAACCCTGTCAGGCTACACATAAGACCCAACACGACCACGTCATGTCCAGAGTGGACACGACTCGCGTATCAGACGCGATTCATCTGAACGTGACGCACACGTGTGACCAGTACGCGTGACTCCGTGTGTCCGATATGACCCCGTTGGACACGAGGCTTGGGGAACAGGTTCACAGATACTGCCCCCTCCTCTCAGTCCAAACACGTCTTGCTAAGTGGCCTGTGCACTGAGCACGAGGCCCCGAGAAGCAGGGAAAGCCCTAGCCGTGCGCGGGGCTGTGTCCACGAGTCCAGTGACTCGAACACGGCTCAAAATCACCTCAGTCGTGTAAAACACAAGCAACATGAAGAACTAATTTCTTATTCAAATACTTTCTGAAAACTTGGTCGAAATGCCCACTGTGGCATTTCGTCGAACAATAATAAAACTACACTGATATGTGTCCGATGCGGACACTTGAAGGACACGAAACTTAGCAAAACCTATTCCTACAGTGAGAGGACACCTAGGGTTATGCATATATGCCAAGAAATTAAAAATATATGGAAGGAATAGAAAGTTACCTATAGGTGTTCCTTCTCAAAGAAAAGCTTCAAAAATGGGGTTCCTCCTAGCTAGCCCCAAGCTCCAAATTTCTCCAAACTGTATTTGGCCTCCATGAACAGTAGAGAAACCCAAATTAGGTCACCATAGAAGAGTTTGGATGAAAAATAATTAATATTGAATAAAATAGGAAGAAGTTTCAATGGAGGCTAACCTTATTCTTGCAAAATGAAAGGATGAACAAAAAGAGGCAAGTGGTTGAGAGGGATTTTATAGGGACATGCCCTAGGTGGCCGGCCATAGGATATTAGGGTTAGGGTTTTTGGGATTTGATCTAGGCTATCATTCCTCCTAGTCAAATCAAAGGCCTACAACCTAGGTTTCACACATGACTTAAATTAACCTAGTTAACTCTAACTAACATGACTAAATCAAAACTTATCAATACTAACCATCACTAACCATGGGTAGCTAAGTCTTGGTATGACTAATCTAGGTTAGGTCAATTCTAGGTTAGGACTAAACACAACAAAAGGCAATTGATTAATTAATATTTAAATCTCACCATTCTAATAATCATATTAAATTCCAATAAAATATATTAAATTCAATAAATTCAAAATAACAAAATACTATCATGCTCAAAAGTAAAAATAAATCATCCTAATGCCATGGTTGGGCTCTTGGTCAGACCGTCTCTACGGTTTCACTAGCTGCACATCAAAATCACAAGTCATAATTTTTAAAATAGTTTTAAATGATTAAAAAATAACAAAATCATATTATTATTTAAATATCAATTAAATAATTAAAAACACAAAATTTCAAAATTACCCTCATTTAGAAAATTGGGTGTTACACGGACACACCCGACACCAATAAATTCTTACTATAATCCCTAGTCTAAACCCCGTCCCCACTCGCGTCAGCAGCCTTCGCCTCGACTCACAACCGGTACCCTACCAACTTTGGCAGCACAACCATCATCGCTGCATTACCGTGGCCTTCTTCTCTCCTAGCCAGACCCGAGCCCGACCCCAGACATCCATCATCCATCGCCACCACGGCGCTGTCCCCATCGCCACATCACCACTGCCATCACCTACTAACCGCCACAAACCACCACTACCAGCACAGACCCACCTTCACCTCGCCCTGGCCGTCCCGACACAACCCGACCCAGCAAAACAACCACCTCCGGAACTCAAATCTCGGCCAGCAACTCCGCCATCACCAAGGCCATCATCGTCACCCAAACCAGTAGCCTCCACCACGGCTACAACCTCCACCACTTCCCGTCTACACCCAACCGTCCCGCCACGACCGGCCACTTCCAGGCCAAATCCCCAACACAACATCGCCACAACCACAACATAAATTAAACCCAAAATCCTCCTGGCTACCAACAGCCACACCTCCATCCATGACCACCATCGACAACACCACCAACCATCACCACACATACCCACCGCCAACAAAACCAAATAAATCCTACGACTAACCTCCGTCGCGCTTGGCAACCGTCAGAGTTGGCCCCAGCTACAGTCTTCCTCCAGATGGGACCGATCCACCACGATCGACCCGACCCACCGGCACCATCGCGTGGACCACCGCCCTCGATTCCTAGCAGCACCACCGATCTTCTTACCGAGCCCGTGTCGGCGACCGTCATGGCCGCACGAGTGCCCTCCGGAGAAATCGTCCCCATCCCGGAGCCTCCTCCTTCCCCGGCCGGCGCCATCGTCCCTCCTCCTGCTGACCGCCCGAGCAATCCCCACCGCCGGTCCTCGGCCGCCTCTCGCGTTGTCAGCGAGAGCTCGCGCCATGGGAGAACCTCCGACAGCCGCCCCTCCACCGGATCTGAGACTCCCTTCTAACCTTCTCTCCGCCGGAGTAGCCATCGCGGCGAACTCCGATCCTCCTAACCCCTCCGTCTTCTCTCTATTCCTCCCCGTTCTTTTCATTCTTTCTTCCCTCATGTTCTTCTTTCGTCCCCGCTCTCTCTCTCTCTCTCCTTCGCCTTCCTTCTTTTCTCTCTCGCTCACTCTCTCATCCCCTCTCTCCTTAGTTCTCTCCCTCTCTCTAAATCTCACTTCCTCTCTCATTATGCTGTTTAAGTAAAGGATTCTTTTATGATTTTTTTAATGACTTTTTACTCTCATGTCTGAGTAAAGCCATACCTGGTGGTACTCCATGATGTTATTATTATTACAATTATAATTATTATTATTATTATTATTATTATTATTATTATTATTATATGTGAATTTAGCATAGATATTTTGGTAAAAATCTATGTATACATAATATATTTCGTAGTACATTGTATATATATATATAAATATTTGCATATTGACGAGTATTATTTTAGTAATTATGAACATTAATTTTAAACATTATTATCGATATTTCTAAAACGTATAAATATAGAACTTTGCTTAGCCTAAACTATGTACTAAAATATTTTTAGGGTATTCTAAAAATGGTTTTACTAGAAAACATTATTTCCAAACTTAATTTTAATTATTGAACTAAAATTTGTAGATATAGCTACTATTTACGATTTAGTTAAATAGATATTTTATTTGGATTGGTAAAGTCTATATTTTGGGCCTATTAAACTTACAAGATTTTTGTACTAAATAAATAAATTAATTGGATTCTTGTATAATTTTATTTTTCTAGTATTATGAATAGTTTTCAAAAATTGTATATATTATTTATCTAAATTTTCTTTGACTATCCCCATGTCCGTGAGCAATCCCATTCTTCCTATACCCTAGCCAACTCAGTACCTTCATTATGTCCACCCTAACTAAATTGGTCGTTCTGGACCCAATGGAACTGTCTGGGCCACCACCCGAGGTCACCTTGCATAGTTGTTGCACCGAAGTCGTAGTTCGTGCCACCTTAATCATCAGCACACCAGGCGTTCTACCAGGCAAGACACCTTGCCATTTGCTGTTTATTTATTAGCTTATATTTCATGCATTATTTATTATTTTCATTATACAAAATAAACTGTGATACATGGCATAACCTGTTAGAACTTACTGTTCATTTATATTTCCTGCTATGTATTAGTTTTTTTACACATTAAACCTAGATTAAAGGGACCACCTTGTGTGTTGTATCCATTTGGCCTTACACATTTTACCACGAAGTTGTGTGTCGCATGTAGAATACAGACGTGCGTGATTAGCTGGCCACCAGCACGTATAAGCCATGCGATAGGATTAACCGCTAAAAGAATTGTATGCTAGTTTGACTTAGCGGTTATAGAGGTTTCTGTTGTGGATACAACATAGTAGGCATTGGGCGAGGAGGACAATTCCTTAGCGTATGGGCTTCGATGCATTTTCCCTTGTGACCCGAAAGCTCCGCTAGAGATACGGGGTTGATGACCCATGATTACTGACGGCCACTGGCGTTCTGCGAACGTTATGCTCTTATTGATTGGGCCTCTGGTGTCCCAAGGGGGGACCATGCCGATCCCATTTTAGCCAGGACTCATGCATAGGAAGGATTGTTTTAACTACATTTCACTTAGAACGGTTAGGCACCTTTATCCGTTAGGTACGAGTACTTTTGGTTTGGGTACTTGTATCTGACTGTGGCTTGGAACATTAACTTGTTACAGATTATTTCGTCACATCTTGTCCTTGTTTGGTTGTAGCTGTGACTTACTACTTCGATGAGAAGGTATTGAACCTTGTTGGGGTTCGGATACCATATTGGATTCATTGTATGAAAAGATACGTCACCGTAAATTAGTTTACCATCTCATGTCCTTGTTTGGTTGGGGGGATGGTACGCTAGTTCAATAGGTGTGTATTGGACCATGTTATAATTCAATTGACTTATTTATTTGAGCAATATTTATTCAGTTTATATGGCATGATATTATGTATCTTGTTACGTCCCTCTGAGGACCTGGTTATCTCGCCAGGTGTGTGCTCTTGTCTTTCGCAGGTGTTCTAGCCGTGGCCATGATCATCACTATTTCTTCGAGGATGATTGCACTTTGATCGTCTTCGCTTCGCTCGCCAAAATCATTATTTTGTATATCATGTATTTTTTTTCATAGTTGGTTGTGGATTTGTCTCCGCCCAACTACATGTACCAATAACAATTCCTAGTTGATTATATATATCTTTTATTCATTTATTTTGTGTGGATGGGATTAGTTATGGTTCTACTGTTTTACAGCTTATGTATTCATACGAGGTTTCCATATATTGGAGTGTACTTCATATGTATATAGCTGGAATATTTACGTTCCTAGTCCTACGTATTTTGGGACTGGGTGTTACATGTTTTTGTGGTGGCCCATGTAGGTCTAGATAAATTGTTTGGTTACTTTACCGTACCAAGCAAGCCTGCGAATAGGATTAGAAGTCTAGTATCTCATCCACATACTTGACCTCTTTCCTCGATTCCATATTCAAACTATCGTTCGACTCATCGACTGTATCTTGTTTGATTCCTTCTATCATGATTTTTATCTTCCCTTCGTGCTTGCTAGAGGTTAGACAGGTGATCCCTACTAGTTAAACATGTTTCTTTTATCCCAAAACACCATTAGTTAAATTCTTTTAAGTTGGGTAGAATGCCTTGTGACCTAGCAATCCCTTTGTCCTTGTGACCTATATTAGCAAGTTCACTTAGGCTCTAGAATTTAGAGGACCCTAACCCATCTAGCCATCCAAAGACTTGGCCAAGAAGACAATAGGATGACTGTATAAAGACCATCACATGACATGACTTATATCCTTTAGAAGTTTGAACCAATTTCTACTTTTTTCCAATCTTAGTCTCCCGTGCCTATGTTTACCACCTTGACTAATGTTGCTACTATAATCTAGTTTTGCAAACTCATCCATTATCGAGTTTGTTCATGACTTATGCTATTGAGCACGCTCACTAACATATTGTCTAATCAGAACCGGTGCAGGATGGTCTGATCAACCGAGAGCACTTTGGTTCGCTTTTATCTATCGTTCTACGTGGATGAGGACATAGTTAAACTTGCCCTCTAGAGTCTCATCCGCGACTGCCTTGGCAACTCCTTTTGAATTATTCGGTCGCCTTTGAACCACATATTCATATTCGATAATGCCTCCTTCGAACTCTATATGCTTTCGCCTTCACCTATTTTAGAAGGAGAAGGCGTGTACTAGAAATTCCTCTAGCTATCCTATCAATTATGACCATTACCACTCAATATTGCTACATCTTCATCTTAAACTACTCGTCCTTTTCTTGGCCCTATATTTGCTATCATGGACCTTCCAAATCACTTAATTTAGGAATGAACTTAATCGATCTCTTATTCGTGCCTCAACCTACTCTCAAGGAACCATGTCTTTAAGTTCTCAAATTTATTTCTCTTGATACCGCACTATTCCTTATCGCATGTTAATTTGATTAAACGTTAACCATAATTATTTTTCCTTCTGGCGTTAGTTAGCCATATCTATGAATTATTTTTGTCATTATTTGAAACTGCATTTTCTATTGTATATTTGCATTGAACGTCGTTTCTTTGCCTCGTCCAGTGACTTGATCGTATTCATTACCGATATACCTCTTGTGTCTTCACCCACCTCTATTATTCTTAATTTTGAGGACGAAATTCTTTTAAGTTGGGTAGGAAGTAAAACCCCTAAATTTTTATTTTTTTATATATAAATTTGGTACTAATTTTTTTTGTATTTGTACGTCGCGTAGTTGCATTGTATGTCGCGCACGAAATTTTGTTTTTCGTAATTGCTCGACGAGTGCGAATATGTGCGAGCATACATATTTTAGAAAAATATTTTTCTATTTTTAAAGTTTCAAAATAATATATAATAATTATTTTAGCTATCGTACCAAAATTTTCAAGTTCATTATTTTATTTATTTTTTTATAAAAAGCCTTACATTTATAACAGTTATTAATAAATAAAAAATTCTTCGTGCATACATATATTTCATAAATATTTATTAGTTTATTTAAAATAATAATGTTTTTTGAAATTATTATATATTTTTAGAAAATATATTTTGAAATTTTGTGGCAATTTAAATCTTTGATTGGATTTTTATGGATTGATGTAAATAGTTTAAATTTAAAGAGAATTTATATTTAAGTTTAGATTACCAAGATTTAAATTGGAAATTAATTTGAATTTAGATTGATTGTATTGATTTAAATTTAATAATTGAATTATCTAAATTGGTTTAAATTAATTCTAATTCTTATCCAACTGGGAATTCCCACCTCCTATATAAGGAGAGGTACTCATCCATATATTTCTACCATTCACAAATTTCTCTAAAAAAATTTCCACCACAACGTGAGTCCTTCGTGTCTGTGTCCAACACTTCTTCGTGTCAGCGTGACGGCCTCGGGTCCGACCCCGGTTGACTCTCTTATTCCATTCTTTACAATTACAATTATTCTTTCGTGCCGGACACACCCCGACACCAACAAATCCTTACTATAATCCTAGTCTAAACCCCGTCTCCACTCGCGTCAGCCGCCTTCGCCTCGACTAACAACCGGCACCCTGCCAACTTTGCAGCACAACCATCATCGCTGCATTCTCGTGGCCTCCTTCTCTCCCAGCCAGACCCGAGCCCGACCCCAGCCATCCATCACCCGTCGCCACCACGGCACTGCCCCCATCGCCACATCACCACTACCATCACCTACTAACCGCCACAAACCACCACCACCAGCACAGACCCACCTTCACCTCGTCATGGTCGTCCCGACACAACCCGACCCAGCAAAACAACCACCCCCGAAACTCAAATCTCGGCCAGCAACTCCGCCATTGCTAAGGCCATCATCGTCACCTTAACCCAGTAGCCTCCTCCACTGCCACAACCTCCACCACTTCCCATCTACACCCAACCGCCGCCGCCACGATCGGCCACTTCCAGCCAAATCTCCCAACACAACCATCGTCACATACACAACATAAATTAAACCCCAAATCCTCCTGGCTGCCAACAGCCACCCCCCCCCCCCCCCCGTCCATGACTACCATCGACAACATCACCAACCACCACCACACATACCCACCGCCAACAAAACCAAATAAATCCACTACGACTCACCTCCGTCGCGCTCGACAACCGTCGGAGTTGGGCCCAGCTACAGTCTACCCCCAGATGGGCGTCCGATCCACCACGACCGACCTGACCCACCGTCACTACCACCGCGTGGACCACCGCCCTCGATTCCTAGTAGCATCATCGAATCTTCTCACCGAGCCCGTGTCAACGACCGTCATGACTGTACGAGCCCCTCCGGGGAAATTGCCCCCATCCCGGAGCCACCTCCTTCCTCGGCCGGCACGCCACTGTCCATCCTCCCGCTGACCGCCCGAGCAATCCCCATTGTCGTGTCCTCGGCCGCCTCTCGCACTGTCAGCGAGAGCTCGCATCGTGGGAGAACCTCCGACAGCCGCCCCTCCGTCGGATCTGAGCCTTCCTTCTCACCCTCTCTCCGTCGGAGTAGCCATCGCCGGCGAACTCCGATCCTCCTAACCCCTCCGTCTTCCTCTCTCTTCCTCCCCGTTCTCTTCATCCTCCCTCCCCTCCTGTTCTTCTCTCGTCCCCGCTCTCTCTCTCCTCCGCCTTTCCTCTTTTCTCTCTCGCTCACTCTCTCATTCCCCTCTCTCATCAGTTCTCTCCCCTCTCTCTAAATCTCACTTCCTCTCTCATTATGTTGTTTTAGTAAAGGATTATTTTATGATTTTTTTTAATGACTTTTTTACTCTAATGTCTGAGTAAAGCCACACCTGGTGGTACTCCATGATGTTATTATTTTATTATTATTATTATTATATATTATTTATGTGAATTTAGCATAGATATTTTGGTAAAAATCCATGTATACATAATATATATTTAATCGTAGTATATTGTATATATATATAAATATTTGCATATTGACGAGTATTATTTTAGTAATTATGATCATTAGTTTTAAACATTATTATCGATATTTCTAAAATGTATAAATATAGAACTTTGCTTATCCTAAACTATGTACTAAAATTTTTAGGGTATTCTAAAAATGGTTTTACTAGAAAATTGTTTCCAAACTTAATTTTAATTATTGAACTAAAATTTGTAGATATAGCTACTATTAAATATTTTTGCGATTTAGTTAAATAGATGTTTTATTTGGATTGGTAAAGTCTATATTTTGGGCCTATTAAACTTAAAATAGTTTTGTACTAAATAAATAAATTAATTGATTCTTATATAATTTTATTTCTAGTATTATGAATAGTTTTCAAAATTGTATATATATATTTATCCAAATTTTCTTTGACTATCCCCATGTCCGTGACCAATCCCATTCTCCCTATACCCTAGCCAGCTCAGTACCTTCATTATGTCCACCCTAACTAAATTGGCAGTTCTGGACCCAATAGAACTGTCTGTGCCACCACCCGAGGTCACCTTGCATAGTTGTTGCACCTAAGTCGTAGTTCGTGCCACCTTGATCATCGCAGCACACCAGGCATCCTACCAGGCAAGACACCTTTCTATTTGCTATTTATTTATTTAGCTCATATTTCATGCATTATTCATTATTTTCTTTATGAGAAATAAACTGTGATACATGGCATAACCTGTTAGAACTTATTATTCATTATATTTCCTGCTATGTATTAGTTTTCTTACATTAAACCTAGATTAAAGGGACCACCTTGTGTGTTGCATTCATTTGGCCTTGACACGTTTTATCACGAAGTTGTGTCGTATGTAGAACACGGACGTACGTGATTGGCTGGCCACCAGCACGTATAAGTCGTGCGATAGGATTAACCGCTAATAGAATTGTATGCTAGTTTGACTTAGCGGTTATAGAGGTTTCTATTGTGATGAAACATAGTAGGCATTGGGCGGGGAGGATAATTCCTTAGCGTATGGGCTTCGATGTATTTTCCCTTGTGACCCGGAAGCTCCGCTGGAGATACGAGGTTGATGACCCATGATTACTGACGGCCACTGACATTCTGCGGAACGTTATACTTTTATTGATTGGGCCTCTGGTGTCCCAAGGGGGACCATGCCGATCCCATTTTAGCTAGGGCCCATGCGTAGGAAGGATTATTCTTAACTACATTTCACTTAGAACGGTTAGGCACCTTTATCCGTTAGGTACGGATAATTTTGGTTTGGGTACTTGTATCTGACCGTAGCTTGGAATAATAACTTGTCGCAGATTAGTTCGTCACATCTCGTCCTTGTTTGGTTGTAGGTATGACTTACTACTTCGACGAGAAGGTATTGAACCTATTTGGGGTCCGGATACCATATTGGATTTATCGCATGGAAAGATACGTCACCGTGAATTAGTTTACCATCTCTTGTCCTTGTTTGGTTGGAGGGATGGTACGCTAGTTCAATAGGTGTGTATTGGGCCATGTTATAATTCAATTGACTTATTTATTTGAGCAATATTTATTCAGTTTATATGGCATGATATTATTTGTCTTGTTACGTCCGTCTGAGGACCTGGTTATCTTTCCAAGTGTGTGCTCTTGTCTTTCGAAGGTGTTCTAGTCATGGCCATGATCACCACTATTTCTCCGAAGATGATTGCACTTTGATCGTCTTCGCTTCGCTTGCCAAAATCATTATTTTGTATATCATGTATTTTTTTCATAGTTGGTAGTGGATTTGTCTCCGCCCAACTACATGTACCAATGACAATTCCTAGTTGATTATATGATATCTTTTATTCATTTATTTTGTGTGGATGAGATTAGTTATGGTTGTACTGCATTTTACAGCATATGTATTCATACGAGGTTTCCATATATTAGAGTGTACTTCGTATGTATACAGCTGGCATGTCTATGTTCCTAGTCCTACGTATTTTAGGACTGGGGCGTTACATCCAGTCTCGAGAACTCTAGCTCGATGTTTATCCACTATTTGAAATAGCAGTTACACCATGTGCTTTAATCCGAAGGGCACGTCTTCTTCTTACAATCTCATGATTTTATTCGAAGGACATGACGACTTCAACCATGAGCTTTTATATAAAGGACTCACGACTTCACAACACAAGTATATTGACAACACTTTAAAATCCAAGCTTTTTACAACTCGATCCAACTTCTAAATCAAGACTGCACTAGCATATAATTGGTTGTGGGTTGTAAACATGGCAGATAGAAATGTTAAAGCTTAGGTAGAACACTTGAATAGATAGAAAAAGAAGAATGAGTGAGAGGGATGAATGGGATTTTTGTCTCTATTTATAAGATTTTTGAACCAGAGTTCGGACCGAACTCGGTTAAGGTAACGTTTAGATTTTTGAACGTTTGGGATCCAAAAGAATAGGTATTCATTCTGACCAGAAGGAAATTTAAGGGACCGAGTTCGGACCAAGTTCAGGGCAAACTCGCATCGAGTTCGGTTACATGGTATTCATAATGTTTTGGGTTTGAAGTTGGTTTTTAGAATTTTTTTTGAATGGGCTGCTTTCTTGATTTGTGGACTAAACTAATAGGTAGGATTTTTGGTAGTAGGGTATAGGAAGCCAACCAAGTGCCAGCATGACTCCATGCACAAATTATCCTATAAAAAAAGATAAAATATAGAATAAAATATAAGGACATTAACACTTTGATGGCGCCTTTCTCCTGACATTTGAGCAGACTTAAAGATGTCTTTTTTTGACGATAGTTGTCCAAAGATAAACAGATCTAGAAATCTGAATACCTTTCGGGGGATTTGTCATGACCCACTCCCGAATAATCGAATATGAGTTGGACATGCCCAGCCTATGTTGGAGACTCAATGTATTAAGTTGTACAAATCTAAGAAAAAATTTATATACTATGATAAAAGTAAAACATCAAAGCTTGTTATTATGTCCCCAGAGCATCACTACACTACCAAGTCATTTTTACACCTTTTAAAAGAAATAATATCGGAGATAAATTCGGTAGCAGAAAAATAAAGTGACAACTATGAAATCCTCACAATACTGTTTGCCATGACAAAAGGTTCTTTTTGTATATTAAATATAAAAAGAGTACAATCGATTCCTAAACAGGAGATCTAAGTACAATTTTTTTGGAAAAGTATGGCGGTGGAGATCGAGCACTGTAGCGGCTCCTTTACTCCGTTGACGATTTGACGATGTGTTAAACTTGCTTTGGCTTTCTGGTGCTGGTGATTGAAACTCTAGGGTTACCAATCAAGAGGATGCTGAAGTTAAGATTTTGAAGCCTCTTTATCGAAGGAAAACTCCTTCTATTTATAGAGGGAAGCATATATGCGATGTGCATAAGGATTGTGCAGATATGCTACACATGGAGATATCAAAGAATCTTTGAGGTGACACGATGAGAGCTACTGCTGAGCTGACATGTGGCAGGTACTAAAATTCTCTTATATCAAGATCTTGGAGGGAGTTATCAATATAACTGAATAAACGACACTTGGTTTGTGCTTATTTGTTGATCGGATGAACCTGAACAGATTTTGTTCCTATCCCTGAAATGGATTTTGTCTTATATTAGAGGGCTATTAGTTTAAACAAAACAGATGGATATGGCTCTCATCCATAAGAACAAACTCCATCCTTATCTGGCCACGTGGAGCCACGTCGTTTCGTAGCGCTGTGCTAATATACGAGCTGCGCTTCTGACAGGGCTTTGATGCTACTGTGCTTCTGGGCGATGAGCAGGGTTGTGCTTTAGGCGACGGAGTCATTTTACTTTTAGGGCTACGAGTGGACTGTGCTTCATGCAACGGAGTTACTGTGCTTTAGGACGATGAGTGGACTGTACTTCAGGCAATGGAGTCACTGTGCTTTAGGGCGACGAGTAGAATGTGCTTCAGGCGACGGAGTCACTGTGCTTTAGGGCGATGAGTAGACTTGTGCTTTAGGCAACGATGTCACCAAAGTATCAGATGATGGGGACCATTGAATGGGCAGAGCTTTCGGTTACAGCGAGGGCTCTGCGCTTCTGAGTTGAAGCGAGGGCGCAGAGCTTTTGGGTTTGAAAGTTTTATGCTTTTTAGACTAAAGTGAGGGCTCTATGTGAAGAAATGAGCTATCTGTGCTTGTGGGTCGAAAAGGGGGCGCAGGTACCTAGCTGCGCTTCTAAGTCGAAGGAGCTAGTTCCTGTCGAAGTCTTTTAAGAGCATTTAATGACAGCTCCTCTTATTGGCCGAGTCGGTCGTCCTCGTCTTTAATTATCGCCGTATTTAGGGAAATTTAAGAAGTTTAGTGGCCTAGGACTCAGTGGAATGAACCTATTAAATGAGGTTCGTTGTGCTGAGTTCTAGGTTTATCCTATTAATTTTGGCATCTTTGACCGACAGCTACGTGGCATGTTGGTTGGACCACACTTACCCTATATAAAGGAGAGTTTTTTTGAAGAGTCGTCTTCCTCTCTTAGCATTCCAAACGTTATGCTCAATCCTGACTTAGCTTCGAACGGCCATTGGCCTTGCACAAGTCGGCTGATGGTTGTGGATCCCTTCGTTCAAAGCAGCTGTGCCTTTGTAGAAGAACTGTTGATGAGTTTCGGGATGCACTTGAGCGTTTGGCATAAGGAGTTCTAACCTGAACAACGTCTGGGAGGTCTTCGAGATCCAAGCTTTTGGATTTGGATTAGTTGCTAATCTAAAGAGCCACAGGTTGTGCTCTGCCCTGCTCAATGGAGGTGGCACGGCCTGTGTTGTGGACTGAGTTCTTGCTCGTGCCTGTGAAAATTAACCCTCTTGTAGATCTTTAGATGCCTTAGTTCTTTTAAAGGAACATACAAGCGAGTACGTCCAACCTGTTTAGGGGCACGAGCATGTGGGTACGTCCAGCCTACGCCGCTGCATCGGCAGTAGAACGCTGTAAGGTCATCTAAAACATACAGTATCTAAGACACAATAATACAACCTATCATCTTCACACGGAGAAATATAATCACCACTCAATCACATAATTCTAAGGAAGATAAGCACGATGATAAAGATAAGGATAAAGATGAAGTAAAAAGTCTGAAATAGTGCTGAGCCACAATCACAAGTTGAAGATTGAATGATATCACAAGATCCTAAATAAATACTATAAGTCTCAAAGTATCAAGCAGGAATATAGTCCAGACAAAATTTAGCTAAACTAAGTCACTACAAGCGGTGCGTCCTCTACGATCACCGGGTCCACAAGCAGGTCCTGGTCGTAGGCTCCATCTATGCCAAACCCGTAGTAGGTCGGACAGTCTGCATGCTGAAAAATAATAGGGGTTATCCTGTTAGGATATGAGCAAGTACAAACACCAGTACCATGTGAATTGATAAATACTATAAGAGACAATTATAATGAAATAAATGATGAATGTCAAAACTGGAAGTAAAACTGTATAAAAAAACTGAATAGCATATCATGGTGAGATGTAAAGTAAAGCTGGAATTGTTTCACTTAACAAAATGCCAGGAGAATTGGCTTTTGAAAATAAAACGAGAAAAAGTACAAAAAGTACAAATTTGATTCTGGGAAAGTATTGCTGTAGAAGTCTGATCTGTAAATGATCACTTTGTTCCTTGGACCATACGATGATGATGAAGATCGCTGCTTGAAGATGAACAACTTGGAAGAACTAAGTCACCAGAAAGGTATCGACGTACTTGGGCACTGATGGCGAGGCCGAATGCTTTCCTGCTTTGCTTCACTCTGTTCTGAAAGAAAGGTTGAAGAAGAATGCTCTAGAGAATCAAAAATCTCTGAGTTGTAATATCTCTGTCTTCTCTCTTGTCTCTGTGTGTGTGTATCTGAGAAAAATAAGTCTATTTATATACTTGGGCTCTTGTGCGTAAAAACTCAGCAAAGTTTCGTCTTTACGCTAACAACTGCCACCCATGACTGAAGTCATCCTCTGTATATGTTGACACGTGTCCCATCATTTCAGTAAGAATAGATGCACGTACAAATGTTCTTCGAGATGTGTTGCATGAAAGCCATGTAGGCAGACCACGTTCTCAACTGATGAAGAAGAATAGGGCGTAAAACAACCCCAATGTACTCTGAGCGTAAAGCAGTGGACTAGGCATAAAACAGCCCTGTCATAGATTTCCCGCGTAAAGTGGTTATTAAATAACCTTGAGCGAAAGTAGCCCAAATAGACTTTACGCACACGTCGACTTTCGAGCGTAAAAACTCATATAATCTTCGTGCGTAAAAGAAGCCATAGTGTAAGCGTAAAGTAGCTCAGTCCACATACTAAACGACAACATTGGTCTCTGTATAAAATAAATCCCTTCGAAATCTGTGGTATATGCCATCATCAATATCTTCATGTCAAACTTTGCATTAAATGCGAGACTTTGACAGCTTTATCCAGCGTAAAAGGAGGGTTAGCCTATCTTAGGCGTAAAACCATTGTCTTGACCCTGGCTATTTTAGGCATAAAAGCGATTAGCCTTGTCTTGGGCGTAAAGTATTTAACCTCTCTGCGGCGTAAAGTAGATCAATTTGAGTAGAATGATCTATCACTTTGACTCATTCTGTGAAGCACTTTTTACGCTCCTACAAGACCCCCTTCAAAGTTTTTAAATATATCCAAAATTTTGAAACACTTTGAACAGAAGCGTAAAAGTTGAGATTTGACCAGTCAGCGTAAAATTCGGGATACGCAACAGTCATCCGCGTAAAAGCGGGGATATCCAACAGTCGGTGTAAAATATCATTAAATAGTGTCGGTCAACACTTAACCGTCACAATGAACTTTCTTCTCGAAACTTTCGAACGCCTTTTCACTTCCCCGATTTTGCATTAATAATGAACAGTTTCCAATGAGGAATATGGAGAGTTGATTTAATTGTATAAATAAGGAGAAATTCTTCACTCTTGTCATTCATCTCCATAGTGACATGGCGCCAAAGAAGGAGATTAACAATGAAGAGGCTTCGGGCTCAAGGATTGACTTTGAGCGAGCACGCAACTTTGTAGAGTGCTTTGGATTAACTCCAGCAGTCTTCAGTCACAACGATGGTGGTCCCCCGACTACATATGAGGGCTCAGGAGATGCAGAAGCATTTCTAAATCTGATGCGTCGCTCTGGATTCGCAACATGCGCGAATTAGGTGCCTCCCTTCGTCAACCCAACGAAGGAGAGAGAAAATTATTCTATGTATTGCGACTCTCTTATATGTAGGGGTCCACTCCCCCCTTTTTATAAATAAAATTTTGATGTTGATCTCATCTGTTGATGTATAGAATTGTTTAATCACTTCTTTTAACTGGATGAAGCTGCTGGAGGAGAACCGGTCTTAAATAAAGAATCAGCTATAGAAAATTTTACTGCAACTGAAGCAGTAGAAAATCCTACGGAGCTGACAGTTGAAGAAGGTGTTGAGAGCATGCTTGAACCACCAACTGAAACTAGGGAAGTGATAGCATCTTCTGCTGTAGCTGCTAATTCAATATTAGTTTCTGATAAGCCAACACCGGAACCTGAACCAGCTCCTGCAATTGTCACCACATTCACTAATATCACCCGCCGCCAGAACTCCAAAAACGGCTGGAGTAACAGATATTGAAGACATTGCTCCTGAAGTTCTTGGGAACCAAATAACAGCAGTGACGACACCAGCTCCACCTCCGTCTGTTGTTACACCAATGGTAGCTATAGGTGTTAGAGATACAACCCCTGAAGCTCCTAGGGATAACTTGACTATGGCAATAGTAACAACAACAACTCCATCTCATCTTGTTGTCGTGCCAACCATATCTACTTCCGAGCTTCAAAGAAGGGATCTATTGGATATTGCCGCCACACCAAGCTCCAGTGTAGAAATGAATCTCCTGGTTGAGATTCATAATAAAAATTTTATAAAACTCTGGCAACTCTGATAAAGATGGTCTTGAATAAAGGCCTCAGTTATGAGATTTTGAAGATGGCAATGGCTCTGACTATCAAGAATGTTGCCATGTTCAATGATGTTGAGAGAGCTGCAACATTGGAGAAAATTGTGGAGGACCTTGAGCAGCCGATCAGAGAATATCTTAGGCTATCAAATGAGACTGTAGAAAGCCTCATTCAGGAGTAGTATGATGCTTTAACGGCTGATTATCTTGCTCGGGAGACTACATGTAATGCATCTCTCCATGAATACGGTCTAAAGGTTGCCAAAGAGAAAGCCTTTTTGGCTGGCATAAAACCTATACTGCATGGTCACAGAGTGGCTTATGATGCTTTAAACGTAGATATTCAGAGCAAGAATGACAAAATTTGCGAAGTCGAGGCAGAACTAGCTCGCTTGAAGGCTGAAAGGGAAAAATGATCGATTCTCGAAATCTACATCTCACCCAAAGCTCAATTTTAGAAGAACAGGCTTTTGGGGCTGAGTCGACCATCAGAACCCTTGATGAAGCCAAGGACAATCTGATAATCACTTTCGCAGAACTTTCTTGTATTTGTACCCCTGAAGCTCGACGTGCTGAGGCTATCAAGAAGGTTATGAGTTCTCGTGGCAAGCGGCTAGAAGAATTAAAGAAGTTGCTTCAAGATGTTTCCACTCCACCTTAAGAGAGCGTTTTGTCATCTTTTGTCTTATTCATTTTATAGTGTTTCCACACAAAAAATGAATGAAAGATTTGTTTTGTGATCCTATCGTTTATTTGGAATTTAAACAATAGGTATGAGATAGAAAACACTTATCAGAGGTAATATGGACGTGACAAGTCTTTTAAACTCAACATATTATATCTATCCAGAGGTAATATGGACATGATAGAAATGAAATCGTGTTTTCTGTTTTTAGAGTATATAATACTATCAGAGGTAATATAGACATAACAGTATATAAGGACTCAAAAGAAAATTAGATTAATTTCTATGCAGAGGTCAAATGGAAAATGATAGATAAGAAAAGTAGGTAAATTTAGTATTTATCCAGAGGTTGTGAAAACATGATAAATAACGAATCCCACTTATTAATTAATTGATAAAATAGAAGATTTAAATCCCTCTCCCAGGAGACAAGAAATCAGCTTAACCAAACCTTGGTAGCTGGAGACTAAGGAGACAGATGTCATGAGCATATAGGTCCATATCAATGTATGAATGAATCAATCATAACTTTCGAAAAAAGAAAACATTGATTCAATTCCATAATTAAATGAATAAACCTGATAGAATGGACGGATAGACCTTTTCGGGAATGAAAGGTTGTTTTTAAAGACCGGTTCATCAACAGATCTCTCCTATAAATAGGCGAAAACTCTTTGTAATATTTCATTCTTATTTCCACTCTTCTATTGGAAATGTCTTCCAAGGATATGCAGCAAAAGAATGAAGTCTCCAGGAAAGTTGAGGACGTCGTCGAGACGCACTCCGCTGAGCCAATTGTGACAGGGACAACCGAAGTAGACGAAAGCTCTTCTACTCCCAAGCCACCACAAGATATCTTTTCTTTCTTAGTAGAGCCAGGGAAAACTCCTGAAGAAGAGGCACTGAGGATGGTTGCCTGCAGATTTTTATGAACTCAGGCAATGATACCTTCGAAGCATTGGCTGATTCTATATTCAATAAGGGAGGCAGTGGTCCTTAAAATTTTGTTCAGAACAAAAATAAATAAATAAATTTTATTTTTATCAGCCTTCTTCTTTATACATAATATTTTTTGAGGAATTTGTCATTGATAGGCATCATGAGCAGATCTCCATTAGGCTTTGATAACCGATAGGCACCATTAGAAAATACGGTCTCAATTACATAAGGGCCCTTCCATTTTGCTTGGAATTTCTCTTTGCTTTTGTGAGTCATCACCATCGGTCTTCGAACAGCCAATACTAGTTCGCCAACCTTGAACACCCTCTCTTTAACTTTACGATTGAAAGTTCGAGGTATACGGGCTTGATATAGCTCAATATGCTGTTGTGCTTGAAGACGCTTCTCATCCAATCCTTCAAGTTCTTGGAATTGTAAGCGATCATTATTTTCTATAGTTAGCTCATTAGCGATAGCTATCCGTAGAGATGGAATTTGGATTTCCAAGGGAAGAACAGCCTCACATCCATAAACCAATTAAAATATATAAAACCAGTAGGAGTTCGGACTGTTGTTCGATAAGCCCATAAACATTCCCCAAGTTTCTCGTTCCAATCACGTTTATTAGAAGAGACAAACTTTTTGAGAAGTTTAATGATCGTCTTATTGAAAGCTTCGGCTAAACCATTAGCAGCTGGATTATAAGCCGTAGAAGCCAAATTTTGAATTCGATTCTTATCACAGAACCGATAAAATGCCTGACTGGTGAATTGTGGACCATTGTCATAAATTATTCATCGAGGAGTCCCGAAGCGATAAATGACATGATGTTTGATGAAGCAGATCACATTAGATGTTTTCACTTCAAAAAGGGGAACTGCTTCTGCCCACTTAGAAAAGTAATCGGTTATAGCTAATATGAACCGATGTCCTTTAACAGAAGAGGGTTAATAGGACCAATGACATCCATACCCCAAGCTTCGAAGGGCCAAGAAGCCGCTGTAGGATGTAAAAATTCAGACGGTTGATGAATAAAATCAGTATGAATCTGACATGCTTTACATCTTCAGGCATAGTCTACAGCATCTGCTATCATAGAAGGCCAATAATACCCCATTCTTTGAATACGGTCTTATAATTTAGGACCTGGTTGATGAGCACCACAAACACCATCATGAGCCTCTCGTAGTGTTTGTTTGGCTTCACTTTCTGAGAGATAACGCAGTAAGAGTCCATCATATGATCGACGATATAACATATGTAAAGACGAATCATAATAAAATCGAAATGATCGTCTCTTAATTGATGCAGCTTCTTTTGGATCTTCAGGCAAAATTCCATGAACCGCATAGTCAATGAATGGAGTTCTCCAATCCCTCTGTTGGAAACAAGCCTCTGTAGTATAACTTTGTTTAACATACAGATTATTTTGATACAGCACAGATCTCGGTCCAACAAAGTAATTATATTTTGCCTTCGGATTGGAACAGCCAAATCTGCAGCTAGACTAGCAAGAGCATCAGCCTCAACATTCTGAGAATGTGGTACAAATTCAATGAAGAATCCTTTGAATGAAAGGACCAAGTCGACTACCACTTGATGGTAAGGGATGAAATCAGGGTTTCTGGCCTCATAAGTCCCTCTAACTTGATTAACAATCAATTGAGAATCTCCATAAGCTTCTAGGAACTCAATATCCAATTGTTTTGCTACTTGGATACCAATCAATAGAGCATTATATTCTACTACATTGTTGGAACATGGCTCATTGAGAGAATAGGCACGGTATATGACCATTTTGTCAGGAGAAACCAAGACGATTCCTACCCCAGAGACAATATTGCCTTTAGGTCCTACTCGTGATGCTCCATCAAAATAATTGCCATATATCATGCTTCAAAATCATGTTGCAATCTACGACTTCATCTGGAATCCTCATATAACTTTGATATTTCTGGTATAGGGTGAGCAGCTAAGAAATCAGCTAATGCTTGACCCTTTACTGATTTTTGAGGTACATAAATCATATCATAAGGAGTGAGCAACATCGCCCAAGTAGCTAATCTGGAATTAAGAATGCTCGGCTTTCTCATCAATACCCGAATAGGATTTATTCTGGAGATGACATGAATAGTTTGTCCTGTCACATAATGTCTTGTCTTTTGTACGGCAAAAACCAATGCCAGACATTCCTTTTCTACAGGAGTATACCTATGTTTAGCTCCAACCATCATTCGGCTAAGATAATAAATCGCATGTTCATGACCCATATCAATTTTCTGTGTGAGCAGAGCACCAAGTGAATGATCCAAGGCTCGAACATATAGTAAAAATGGTTTTCCTACCACTGGAGGTACCAGAACAGGTGGATTTGTAAGGTATTGTTTAATAACATTGAAGGCTTCTTGACACGCTTCATCCCAGACAAAAGATACACCTTTCTTTAACAGACGGGAGAAAGGTTGACATCTTCAAGAGAGATTAGATATAAATCTTCTAATATAAGCAATGCGGCCCTAAAACCACGGAGCTCTTTCAGATTGCGAGGAGGACGCATTTCGAGGATTGCTTTAACTTTATCAGGGTCAACATGGATACCCTGAGAAGTAATAACAAATCCTAAAAACTTGCCACTAGAAACCCCTAAGAAAGACTTAGTAGGGTTCATTTTGAATTGATGTTGACGCATCAATTCAAATACTGTCTTTAAGTCTTGAATATGATCATCTTTTGATCGACTTTTAATAGCGATGTCATCTACGTAACATTCAACTGTCTTCCGTAGATGCTCTTGAAAGATGTTGCTCATAGCCCGTTGATATGTAGCACCGGCATTTTTAAGGCCAAACGGCATAACCGTATAACAGTAAACTCCGAGGGGTGTTCGAAAAAAAGTATGTTTCTCATCTTCTGGATGCATCTTGATCTGATTGTATCCTGAGAATCCTCCATGAAAGACGTACGTTCAAAACCGCATGTATTGTCTTTCATGACATCAGTAATGGGAAGTAGAAATTCGTCCTTTGGACAAGCCGTATTAAGATCTCGATAATCTATACAAACTCGGACTTTTCTGTTCTTTTTCATAATAGGAACAATGTTGGCAACCCAATCCGGGTGTTGCTCTTCATGAACAAATCCACATGTGATCAACTTTTTGACTTCTGCTTCGATTGCATCCATCATATCTGTCTAAATTATCGTTGCTGTTGTTTTACAGGCTTGGCATTAGGCAAAATATTGAGCTTATGAGTAGCAACTTTAGGATCTAGACCCGACATATCCTCATAACTCCATGCAAAGATGTCAATATATTCTTTGATCAGTTTTATCAACTCTTCCTTTTCATCTTCAGAAAGGCTCTTACTGATGAATATTGGTTTGGACGTAGTTCTATCTCCGACATCAATCTGGACAACCTCATTCTCTGTAGGTGGCTGTCGCTGTTCAAAAAAGTTTCCATTGAGTGTCCATTTGTTGGGCCCAAGGGTCATTTTCAAATGGCTCGAATTCATTATCAATTTGAACCATTAAGCTGAAAATACCAGCTCAAATTCATCAAATGAGGAACGAGATATATCCGATTCGATGAATTGGTTTTCTTCTAAAGATGATTGTGAGGAATTAGAAGAGAATTCTTCTTGTATATGTCATTAAACATATGGGACGGATCATATCCCAATCCATGACGAATCTTCTGGTAAAACGGATCACCACATAACGGGAGTCGTCTACCTTTGCCCTGATTGAGACCTTGCATAGTCTTCAAATCATATCCCATATTCTGAATGATCTTGATAGATTGTTGACTATATTTGTCAATTCGGATTCTTTCTTTATCTTTATCTTTCAGATCGTCTGTCTGAGCAACAGGTATATTTCTAGCCAAGCCAAAAACAATTTGGCACTTGTTTTTCTTAGACGGAACCGAAATAAGATTCTTCATGATGTCTATAAGTTACACAAGCTCGTGATTGGGCAAATACCGGAAGTAGATAAGGAGAAGATGTTAAGAAATTTTGAGCATAAGGTCTAACATCAACCTGAAGAGGAAATGAATTTTCTTTATAGTTGATGTATAAAGTTTCTTCTGGTTCTATGTCGCCTTTAGATTGATGACTTTGGTTATCAGAAGATAAAGTCATTCTTTCAATAAACTTGGCAGCCATATACTCGAAAAGAAAATCTTCATTATATCAAAAAGTACAGAATGATCAATATTTACATCATTTACGATTTGACTGCTACGCTTTGGATTAATCATCAGTGGACCATTATCCGTCTTCTACGTAGATTTGCCAAGATTGACAATCAATGGTGGTTCTGGATCATTCGTACAAGAAGTACGCCCTTTGACCTTAATCAAAAAAGGTTAAACTTGGCTCTTAGTAGGAATATTTACTGATTCCTAAAATGAAGCTTGAGTTCTTCCTTTAACCTTTATTATCAAAGGTTGATCATTGACAGATTGGGATTGGATTTGTCCCTTGACTATGATCTTCAAAGGTTGTTCTTCTGGCGGATCTTCATTAATAGACTGATCTTCAATAAAAGATTGATCTTCAGCTATGTCTGATATCTCTTTCATATGTTCTTGTTTATAAAGCCTTGAATCAGAAAAATATGCTTTGACACGCTTGAAGGGATTGATATCAGCAAATTCAGTCTTTACAACTCCTTGAGAATCCACATACTTGAAGCATTGGTGGAGAGTTGAAGGCACAATGTTGTGTTCATGAATCTACAGTCTTCCAAGAAGAATATTATAGGATACATCTGAGTTGATAACATAGAAGGTTACCATAGTTCGCAGATCGCCAATCTGAATCTTCAGACGAATCTTCCCCAGTGGTTTACTCTTGTAACACCCCAGTCCCAAAATACGTAGGACTAGGAACGTAGACATGCCAGCTGTATTCATACGAAGTATACTCCAATATATGGAAGCCTCGTATAAATACATAAGCTGTAAAATGCAGTAAACCATAACTAAACTCATCCACACAGAATAAAAGAATAAAAGATTATAATGAGAATGAATTTGTCTTGATACAATATGTTGGGCGGAGACAAATCCACTACCAACAAGTAAAGAAAAAACATGAAAAGAATAACTTTGGCGAGCGAAGCAAAGACGATCCAAATGCAATCATCATCGAAGGAATGGCGATGGACATGGCTAGAGCTAGAGCACCTACGAAAGACAATAGCACACACCTGGCAAGACAACCAGGTCCTCAGAGGGATGTAACAAGACACATAATAGCATGCCATATAAACTGAATAAATATTGCTCAAATAAATAAGTAAATCGAATTATAACATGTTCCATACGTACCTACTGAACGAGCGTACCATCCCCCCAACAAACAGGACAGGAGATGGTAAACTAATTCACGGCGACGTATCTTTCCATGCTATGAATCCAATATGGTATCCGGACCCCAACAAGGTTCAATACCTTCTCATCGAAGTAGTAAGTCACACCTACAACCAAACAAGGACAAGATGTGACGAACTAATCCGCGACAAGTTATTGTTTCAAGCCACGTTCAGATACAAGTATCCAAACCAAAGTACTCGTACCTAAGGATAGGGTAGCCTACCGTTCTAAGTGAAATATAGTTAAGAACAATCCTTCCTACGCATGGGCCCTGGCTGAATAGGATCGGCGTAGTCCCCTCTTGGGCACCAGAGGCCCCATCATGAAGAGCATGACGTTCCGTAGAATCATCAGTGGCCGTCAGTAATCATGGGTCATCAACCTCGTATCTCCAGCGGAGAGTCCGGGTCACAAGGGAAGTGCATCGAAGCCCATACGCTAAGGAATTGTCCTTCCCGCCCAATGCCTACTGTGTTGTATCCACAACACAAACCACTATAACCGCTAAGTCAAACTAGCATGCAATCTCTATTAGCGGTTATTCCTATCGCACGGCTTGTACGTACTGGTGGCCAGCCAATCACGCACTTCCGTGTTCTACATGCGACACACAACTTCGTGTTACAACGTGTCAAGGCCAATGAATGCAACACACAAGGTGGTCCCTTAAATCTAGGGTTAATGTGAAAAAATAATACATAGCAGAAAATAAATAAACAGTAAGTTCTAACAGTTATGCCATGTATCACAGTTTATTTTGCATAAAGAAAATAATGAACATGCATGAAATATGAGCTAAAATAATTAAACAGCAAATGGCAAGGTGTCTTGCCTGGTAGGCCCGGTGTATTGCAATGATCAAGCTGGCATGAATTATGACTTCGGTGCAACAAGTATACATGGTGACCTCTGATGGTGGGACAGACAGTTCCATTGGGTCCAGAGGGTCAATTTAGTTAGGGTGGACATAAGGTAGTCTAGAATTGGTGCGAGAATAGGAGTGGGATTTAGTCATGGAAAGGAGAAAATCAAAAAAATGGATAATAAAATATTTGATTTTTAGAAAGCTATTTATAATAATATACTTGAGAAACGAAAAAAGAAAAACTAGAAATAAATTTTTACTTAAATATATGAAAAATAATTTTGGAAACTATGATTTTACCTATCAAAATGATTTTAAGTAAAAACTTTTGAGAACATCGAAAAATCGTTTTAGGGTTGAGCCCTAAATTTTTGGTCAAATAAAATTCAGAAAATTTGTCACTAATATCTTCAGAAAAATCACATTAAAATATAATAAAATATAATGATACCAAATGGTGTATTACTAAATAATTTCAATCATTTATATATATATTTAAAGTATATATATACTAATATAACGGCATCTATCCAAGCCTTACAAATAATTATACAACAAAATTAATAATAAAAATATAATTAATCATCCCTTACTGCAAGCAAATACTCATCTAAAAAAAAGGAAAAGAAATTAATAAATAATAATGGTAATAAGCAGCTTTATAGTTGTTGAGTGTTTCCCAAAAGAAATCATAAGAAAATAATAATAATAAAATAAAAAAACCTAATTAAAATAACTTTAAACAGAAAAGAAATTTGATAATAGTTTAAAGTAAATAATAATAATAATAAAAATAAAAAGAATTGTTGTTCTCTCTTTCGAGAGAACAGAGAATAGTACTTTTAAAATTAAAGAAGAGAGAGAGAGAATGATGGGAAACGAGGGGGAGAGCGAGTGAGCGTGAGGGAGAGGAAGAAGTCGGAGGGGTCGTTGGGTTTCCTGCTCCGGCGGCGCTAAGGTGGAGGGAGCGGGGAGAGGTCGGGAAAGAGGGTTTTGCGGTCAGCCGGGGCAAGGGGATGGTCGGCGCTGGGCTGTGCGACGACAGCGGGTTGGCCGGAGGAGGTTGGTCCGGATGGAGCGAGGATCTCGGGGTTCGCCGGATCTGGGAGAGGGGCGGTGGTGAGGACGCGGGGCGGATGAACGGGGAAGAAGGGAGCTGCTCAGTCGAGCGGCCGGAGGGTTTAACGGCAGCGGAGGCTGGTGTGCGACGCCGGCGCGGTTGCGCCATCCACGGCTAGGCACGGAGGGAGGCCGACGTCCGGCGGATGGAAGGGACGGCTGTGAGCGGAAGGACGGCTCGGGTCAACGGCGGACACGGTGGATGCATGCGGGGCGAGGTGAGCCATAGGGTTAGGGTTTCAAATTGGGTTTTCTTTCTGGTGATTTTAATGAGTTTGGCTGGGGGGGCTACGACGGCGACGGTGATGGCCGGCCGACGTGGGTGGTGGTGATGACTGTGGTAGTGTGGGTGATGGTTTGTGGGGTCTTGGGTGGTTTGGAGCGGTGTTGCGATTGTTGGTGGTGACGGCGTGGTGGCCGTGGTGAAGGCTGTGGCGGGGTGGTTTGTGTGTTTGTCGTGGTCAGACACGATGAGGAAGGTGATTTTCTGTGGAGTGGCAGTGAGGGTGTGCTGTGGTGATGTCGGGATGGCGACGGTGAGGCTAGGGGTTGACGTCGATGGTGGTAGGGTGGTGTACTGGTGGCGGTGTGGTGGTCTGTGGTTGTTAGTCGAGGGATTAGTTTGGTATAGGGTTAGGGTTTGATTTGTGTCGGGGTGTGTCCGACACAGGAATTATAATGTAAATGTACAAGAATTGGAATAAGAGGGTCACCCGGGGTCGGACCCGAGGCCGTCACGGCTGACACGGAAGAGATGGGCACCGACACGAGGCACGTACACTTTGTGGAAATTTGTGGGAGAATAATGAAAAGTTGGAGAAGTACCTGCCTATTTATAGGATGTGGGAATTCCCAATTTGGATAGGATTAGGAGAATTTAAAACCCAAAATAGATAATCCGTAATTTAATTTAAATCAATTTAAACCCAAATCTAAATCCAAATTCAATCCAAATCAAATTAAAACTATTTAAATTCCCTTAGTTTAAAATTAAATCAATAAATCAAATTCCAATAATAGATATTAACTTAATATATTAAATATATCCATGGAATCAAATCAAATTTTAAATTGTCACAAATATTACAAAAATATGTTTTCCAAAAATACTATAATAATTAATTTCAAAAATTACATTAATATTTAAAATAAACCAATAAATAATTACAAATATATATATGCACAAATAATGTTTTCATAATTATGTTTTTCTAGTTTACAACAAAAATATTAATTATTTTTAATAATTGCATAAATGAAGGCTTTTAGTAAATAAAATAACAACTTGGTATTGATAGTAAAATAATTACTACATAGATTATTTTGAAACTATAAAATAATAAATAAAATATTTTTCTAAAATATGTATCTCGCACATATTCGCACTCGTCGAGCAAAAATAAAATTTCATGCGTGACGTACAATACGACTACGCGACGTACAATACAAAATTTTAAATCCGTACCATATTTTTAATAATTAAAAATAGTAGAAATTTAGGGATTTTACATCCTACCCAACTTAAAAGAATTTTGTCCTCGAAATTAAGAATTAGTAGGGGGTAAGAGGACACAAGGGGGTATCGATTGGGAACAATCGATAACAAAATCATGCCGTAAGACACGATCTAGATTATAAAAAAAATAATACGGTACGGTCGGAATGAATGAGGGTCACGATTAAGAGAACGAAATAGATTCGATTTAATTAAGCGATTAGAGGGTCTTTGATAGAGTCGAGTAGTTTAGGATAGCGATATCGGGTGAGAATGGTCATAGCCGATAGGAAGGCTAGAGGGAGTGCTAGTATAATGCCTTCGTCTTTCTAAAATGGGTGAAGGCGAAAGCAATATAGAGTTCGAAGGAGGCGTTATCGAATACGAATACATGATTCAAAGACGGCCGAAAAGAATTTCAAAGGAATTGTCAAGGCAGACGTGGATGGGATTTTAGAGGACAAGCTTAACTATGTCCCCATCCACGTAGATTGAAAAGGCGAACCAAAGTGCACTTGGTTGATCAGACCATTATGCACCGGTTCTGATTAGACATGTTATTGGGAGCTCTTCCAATAACATATGTCTTGAACAAGCCCGATAAAAGATAAGCTTGCAAAAACTAGGCTACATTAGCTCATTAGTCAAAACGGTAAATACATAGGTACGAGAGATTAAGATTTAAAGAAGGTAGAATGATTCTAGGTCATACAGTCGTCCTATAGTCTTCTTGTCCAAGTCCTTGGTTGGCTAGACGGGTTAGGTCCTCTAGATTCTATGATCTAAATAAGCTTGCTAATATAGGTCACTAGGTTAAAGGGGTTGCTAGGTCGTAAGGTATTCTACCCAACTTAAAAAAATTAAACTAATGGTGTTTTGGGACAACTAACTAGTAGGGTCAATCTCTAGCAAGCACGAAGGGGTGATAAGTATAGGGTTGGAAGGAAGCAAGCAAGATGCAATTGATGAGTCAAACGGTAGATAAAATCAAGGAAAGAGGTCAAGTATGCGGATGAGGTCCTAGATTTCTAATCCTATACGCAGGCTTGCTTGGTACAGTAAAGTAACCAAACAATTTATCTTGACCTGCATGGGCCACCACAAAAATATGTAACACCCCAGTCCCAAAATACGTAGGACTAGGAACGTAGACATGCTAGCTGTATTTATACGAAGTATACTCCAATATATGAAGCCTCGTATAAATACATAAGTTGTAAAATACAGTAAACCGTAACAAAACTCATCCACACAGAATAAAAGAATAAAAGATCATATAATGAGAATGAATTTGTCTTGATACAATATGTTGGGCGGAGACAAATCCACTACCAACAAGTAAAGGAAAAATACATGAGAAAGAATAACTTTGGCGAGCGAAGCGAAGACGATCCAAATGCAATCATCATCGAAGGAATGGCGATGGACATGGCTAGAGCTAGAGCACCTACAAAGACAATAGCACACACCTGGCAAGACAACCAGGTCCTCAGAGGGACGTAACAAGACACATAATAGCATGCCATATAAACTGAATAAATATTGCTCAAATAAATAAGTAAATCGAATTATAACATGTTCCAATACGTACCTACTGAACGAGCGTACCATCCCCCCAACCAAACAAGGACAGGAGATGGTAAACTAATTCACGGCGACGTATCTTTCCATGCTATGAATCCAATATGGTATTCGGACCCCAACAAGGTTCAATACCTTCTCATCGAAGTAGTAAGTCACACTTACAACCAAACAAGGACAAGATGTGACGAACTAATCCGCGACAAGTTATTGTTCCAAGCCACGGTCAGATACAAGTACCCAAACCAAAAGTAATCGTACCTAACAGATAGGGTAGCCTACCGTTCTAAGTGAAATGTAGTTAAGAACAATCCTTCCTACGCATGGGCCCTGGCTGAATAGGATCGGCGCAGTCCCCTCTTGGGCACCAGAGGCCCCATCAGGAAGAGCATAACGTTCCGCAGAATCGTCAGTGGCCGTCAGTAATCATGGGTCATCAATCCCGTATCTCCAGCGGAGAGTCCGGGTCACAAGGGAAGTGCATCGAAGCCCATACGCTAAGGAATTATCCTCCCCGCCCAATGCCTACTGTGTTGTATCCATAAC
The DNA here is from genome assembly GCA_029216955.1 of Iris pallida. Classification (NCBI taxonomy): domain Eukaryota; kingdom Viridiplantae; phylum Streptophyta; class Magnoliopsida; order Asparagales; family Iridaceae; genus Iris; species Iris pallida. Next base: position 1,986,693 of record JANAVB010008600.1, on the reverse strand, counting down.
ACAAACCACTATAACCGCTAAGTCAAACTAGCATGCAATCTCTATTAGCGGTTATTCCTATCGCACGGCTTGTACGTACTGGTGACCAGCCAATCATGCACTTCCGTGTTCTACATGCGACACATTACTTCGTGTTACCGTGTCAAGGCCAATGAATGTAACACACAAGGTGGTCCCTTAAATCTAGGGTTAATGTAAGAAAAATAATACATAGCAGGAAAATAAATGAACAGTAAGTTCTAACAGTTATGCCATGTATCACAGTTTATTTTGCATAAAGAAAATAATGAACATGCATGAAATATGAGCTAAAATAATTAAACAGCAAATGGCAAGGTGTCTTGCCTGGTAGGACGTCCGGTGTATTGCAATGATCAAGCTGGCATGAATTGTGACTTCGGTGCAACAAGTATTACATGGTGACCTCTGATGGTGGGACAGACAGTTCCATTGGGTCCAGACGGGTCAAGTTAGTTAGGGTGGACATAAGGTAGTCTAGAATTGGTGCGAGAATAGGAGTAATGGGATTTAGTCATGGAAAGGAGAAAATCAAAAAAATGGATAATGAAATATTTGTGATTTTTAGAAAGCTATTTATAATAATATACTTGAGAAACGAAAAAAGAAAAACTAGAAATAAATTTTTACTTAAATATATGAAAAACAATTTTGGAAACTATGATTTTACCTATCAAAATGTTTTTAAGTAAAAACTTTTGAGAACATCGAAAAATCGTTTTAGGGTTGAGCCCTAAATTTTTGGTCAAATAAAATTCAGAAAATTTGTCACTAATATCTTCAGAAAAATCACATTAAAATATAATAAAATATATAATGATACCAAATGGTGTATTACTAAATAATTTCAATCATTTATATATATATATATATTTAAAGTACAATATATACTAATATAACGGCATCTATCCAAGCCTTACCAATAATTGTACAACAAAATTAATAATAAAATATAATTAATCATCCCTTACTGCAAGCAAATACTCATCTAAAAAAGAGAAAAGAAAATTAATAAATAATAATGGTAATAAGCAGCTTTATAGCTGTTGAGTGTTTCCCAAAGAAATCATAAGAAAACAATAATAATAAAATTAAAAAACCTAATTAAAATAACTTTAAACAGAAAAGAAATTTGATAATAGTTTAAAGTAAAATAAATAATAATAAAAATAAAAAGAATTGTGTTCTCTCTTTCGAGAGAATAGAGAACAGTACTTTTAAAATTAAAGAAGAGAGAGAGGATGATGGGAAACGAGGGGAGAGCGAGTGAGCGTGAGGGAGAGGAAGAAGTCGGAGGGGTCGTTGGGTTTCCCTGCTCCGGCGGCGCTAAGGTGGAGGTAGCGGGGAGCGGTCGGGAAAGAAGGTTTCGCGGTCAGCGGGACAAGGGGATGGTCGGCGCTGGGCTGTGCGGCGACAGCGGGTTGGCCGGAGGAGGTTGGTCCTGAGGGAGCGGAGGATCTCGGGTTCCGGATCTGGGAGAGGGGCGTGGAGAGACGCGGGGCGGATGAAACGGGGAAGAAGGGAGCTCAGATCGAGCGGCCGGAGGGTTTAACGGCGACGGAGGCTGGTGTGCGACGCCGGCGCGGTCGCGCCATCCACGGCTAGGCGCGAGGAAGGCCGGAGTCCGACGGATGGAAGGGACGGCTGTGAGCGAAGGACGGCTCGTGTCAACGGCGGACACGACGGATGCATGCGGTCCGGCAAGGTGAGCCATAGGGTTAGGGTTTCAAATTGGGTTTTCTTTCTGGTGATTTGATGAGTTTGGGGGTGGCTACGACGGCATGGTGATGGCCGGCCAACGTGGGTGGCGGATGACTGTGGTAGTGTGTGGTGATGGTTTGTGGG
>JANAVB010008600.1:1891324-1984817 GCA_029216955.1 Iris pallida | reverse complement strand
GGGAAGAAGGGAGCTGCTCAGTCGAGCGGCCGGAGGGTTTAACGGCAGCGGAGGCTGGTGTGCGACGCCGGCGCGGTTGCGCCATCCACGGCTAGGCACGGAGGGAGGCCGACGTCCGGCGGATGGAAGGGACGGCTGTGAGCGGAAGGACGGCTCGGGTCAACGGCGGACACGGTGGATGCATGCGGGGCGAGGTGAGCCATAGGGTTAGGGTTTCAAATTGGGTTTTCTTTCTGGTGATTTTAATGAGTTTGGCTGGGGGGGCTACGACGGCGACGGTGATGGCCGGCCGACGTGGGTGGTGGTGATGACTGTGGTAGTGTGGGTGATGGTTTGTGGGGTCTTGGGTGGTTTGGAGCGGTGTTGCGATTGTTGGTGGTGACGGCGTGGTGGCCGTGGTGAAGGCTGTGGCGGGGTGGTTTGTGTGTTTGTCGTGGTCAGACACGATGAGGAAGGTGATTTTCTGTGGAGTGGCAGTGAGGGTGTGCTGTGGTGATGTCGGGATGGCGACGGTGAGGCTAGGGGTTGACGTCGATGGTGGTAGGGTGGTGTACTGGTGGCGGTGTGGTGGTCTGTGGTTGTTAGTCGAGGGATTAGTTTGGTATAGGGTTAGGGTTTGATTTGTGTCGGGGTGTGTCCGACACAGGAATTATAATGTAAATGTACAAGAATTGGAATAAGAGGGTCACCCGGGGTCGGACCCGAGGCCGTCACGGCTGACACGGAAGAGATGGGCACCGACACGAGGCACGTACACTTTGTGGAAATTTGTGGGAGAATAATGAAAAGTTGGAGAAGTACCTGCCTATTTATAGGATGTGGGAATTCCCAATTTGGATAGGATTAGGAGAATTTAAAACCCAAAATAGATAATCCGTAATTTAATTTAAATCAATTTAAACCCAAATCTAAATCCAAATTCAATCCAAATCAAATTAAAACTATTTAAATTCCCTTAGTTTAAAATTAAATCAATAAATCAAATTCCAATAATAGATATTAACTTAATATATTTAAATATATCCATGGAATCAAATCAAATTTTAAATTGTCACAAATATTACAAAAATATGTTTTCCAAAAATACTATAATAATTAATTTCAAAAATTACATTAATATTTAAAATAAACCAATAAATAATTACAAATATATATGTATGCACAAATAATGTTTTCATAATTATGTTTTTCTAGTTTACAACAAAAATATTAATTATTTTTAATAATTGCATAAATGAAGGCTTTTAGTAAATAAAATAACAACTTGGTATTGATAGTAAAATAATTACTACATAGATTATTTTGAAACTATAAAATAATAAATAAAATATTTTTCTAAAATATGTACGCTCGCACATATTCGCACTCGTCGAGCAAAAATAAAATTTCATGCGTGACGTACAATACGACTACGCGACGTACAATACAAAATTTTAAATCCGTACCATATTTTTAATAATTAAAAATAGTAGAAATTTAGGGATTTTACATCCTACCCAACTTAAAAGAATTTTGTCCTCGAAATTAAGAATTAGTAGGGGGTAAGAGGACACAAGGGGGTATCGATTGGGAACAATCGATAACAAAATCATGCCGTAAGAATCACGATCTAGATTATAAAAAAAATAATACGGTACGGTCGGAATGAATGAGGGTCACGATTAAGAGAACGAAATAGATTCGATTTAATTAAGCGATTAGAGGGTCTTTGATAGAGTCGAGTAGTTTAGGATAGCGATATCGGGTGAGAATGGTCATAGCCGATAGGAAGGCTAGAGGGAGTGCTAGTATAATGCCTTCGTCTTTCTAAAATGGGTGAAGGCGAAAGCAATATAGAGTTCGAAGGAGGCGTTATCGAATACGAATACATGATTCAAAGACGGCCGAAAAGAATTTCAAAGGAATTGTCAAGGCAGACGTGGATGGGATTTTAGAGGACAAGCTTAACTATGTCCCCATCCACGTAGATTGAAAAGGCGAACCAAAGTGCACTTGGTTGATCAGACCATTATGCACCGGTTCTGATTAGACAACATGTTATTGGGAGCTCTTCCAATAACATATGTCTTGAACAAGCCCGATAAAAGATAAGCTTGCAAAAACTAGGCTACATTAGCTTCATTAGTCAAAACGGTAAATACATAGGTACGAGAGATTAAGATTTAAAGAAGGTAGAATGATTCTAGGTCATACAGTCGTCCTATAGTCTTCTTGTCCAAGTCATTGGTTGGCTAGACGGGTTAGGTCCTCTAGATTCTATGATCTAAATAAGCTTGCTAATATAGGTCACTAGGTTAAAGGGGTTGCTAGGTCGTAAGGTATTCTACCCAACTTAAAAAAATTAAACTAATGGTGTTTTGGGACAACTAACTAGTAGGGTCAATCTCTAGCAAGCACGAAGGGGTGATAAGTATAGGGTTGGAAGGAAGCAAGCAAGATGCAATTGATGAGTCAAACGGTAGATAAAATCAAGGAAAGAGGTCAAGTATGCGGATGAGGTCCTAGATTTCTAATCCTATACGCAGGCTTGCTTGGTACAGTAAAGTAACCAAACAATTTATCTTGACCTGCATGGGCCACCACAAAAATATGTAACACCCCAGTCCCAAAATACGTAGGACTAGGAACGTAGACATGCTAGCTGTATTATACGAAGTATACTCCAATATATGGAAGCCTCGTATAAATACATAAGTTGTAAAATACAGTAAACCGTAACAAAACTCATCCACACAGAATAAAAGAATAAAAGATCATATAATGAGAATGAATTTGTCTTGATACAATATGTTGGGCGGAGACAAATCCACTACCAACAAGTAAAGGAAAAATACATGAGAAAGAATAACTTTGGCGAGCGAAGCGAAGACGATCCAAATGCAATCATCATCGAAGGAATGGCGATGGACATGGCTAGAGCTAGAGCACCTACAAAAGACAATAGCACACACCTGGCAAGACAACCAGGTCCTCAGAGGGACGTAACAAGACACATAATAGCATGCCATATAAACTGAATAAATATTGCTCAAATAAATAAGTAAATCGAATTATAACATGTTCCAATACGTACCTACTGAACGAGCGTACCATCCCCCCAACCAAACAAGGACAGGAGATGGTAAACTAATTCACTGGCGACGTATCTTTCCATGCTATGAATCCAATATGGTATTCGGACCCCAACAAGGTTCAATACCTTCTCATCGAAGTAGTAAGTCACACCTTACAACCAAACAAGGACAAGATGTGACGAACTAATCCGCGACAAGTTATTGTTCCAAGCCACGGTCAGATACAAGTACCCAAACCAAAAGTAATCGTACCTAACAGATAGGGTAGCCTACCGTTCTAAGTGAAATGTAGTTAAGAACAATCCTTCCTACGCATGGGCCCTGGCTGAATAGGATCGACGCAGTCCCCTCTTGGGCACCAGAGGCCCCATCATGAAGAGCATAACGTTCCGCAGAATCGTCAGTGGCCGTCAGTAATCATGGGTCATCAATCCTCGTATCTCCAGCGGAGAGTCCGGGTCACAAGGGAAGTGCATCGAAGCCCATACGCTAAGGAATTATCCTCCCCGCCCAATGCCTACTGTGTTGTATCCATAACACAAACCACTATAACCGCTAAGTCAAACTAGCATGCAATCTCTATTAGCGGTTATTCCTATCGCACGGCTTGTACGTACTGGTGACCAGCCAATCATGCACTTCCGTGTTCTACATGCGACACATTACTTCGTGTTACACGTGTCAAGGCCAATGAATGTAACACACAAGGTGGTCCCTTAAATCTAGGGTTAATGTAAGAAAAATAATACATAGCAGGAAAATAAATGAACAGTAAGTTCTAACAGTTATGCCATGTATCACAGTTTATTTTGCATAAAGAAAATAATGAACATGCATGAAATATGAGCTAAAATAATTAAACAGCAAATGGCAAGGTGTCTTGCCTGGTAGGACGTCCGGTGTATTGCAATGATCAAGCTGGCATGAATTGTGACTTCGGTGCAACAAGTATTACATGGTGACCTCTGATGGTGGGACAGACAGTTCCATTGGGTCCAGACGGGTCAAGTTAGTTAGGGTGGACATAAGGTAGTCTAGAATTGGTGCGAGAATAGGAGTAATGGGATTTAGTCATGGAAAGGAGAAAATCAAAAAAATGGATAATGAAATATTTGTGATTTTTAGAAAGCTATTTATAATAATATACTTGAGAAACGAAAAAAGAAAAACTAGAAATAAATTTTTACTTAAATATATGAAAAACAATTTTGGAAACTATGATTTTACCTATCAAAATGTTTTTAAGTAAAAACTTTTGAGAACATCGAAAAATCGTTTTAGGGTTGAGCCCTAAATTTTTGGTCAAATAAAATTCAGAAAATTTGTCACTAATATCTTCAGAAAAATCACATTAAAATATAATAAAATATATAATGATACCAAATGGTGTATTACTAAATAATTTCAATCATTTATATATATATATATATATTTAAAGTACAATATATACTAATATAACGGCATCTATCCAAGCCTTACCAATAATTGTACAACAAAATTAATAATAAAAATATAATTAATCATCCCTTACTGCAAGCAAATACTCATCTAAAAAAAGAGAAAAGAAAATTAATAAATAATAATGGTAATAAGCAGCTTTATAGCTGTTGAGTGTTTCCCAAAAGAAATCATAAGAAAACAATAATAATAAAATTAAAAAAACCTAATTAAAATAACTTTAAACAGAAAAGAAATTTGATAATAGTTTAAAGTAAAATAAATAATAATAATAAAAATAAAAAGAATTGTTGTTCTCTCTTTCGAGAGAATAGAGAACAGTACTTTTAAAATTAAAGAAGAGAGAGAGAGATGATGGGAAACGAGGGGGAGAGCGAGTGAGCGTGAGGGAGAGGAAGAAGTCGGAGGGGTCGTTGGGTTTCCCTGCTCCGGCGGCGCTAAGGTGGAGGTAGCGGGGAGCGGTCGGGAAAGAAGGTTTCGCGGTCAGCCGGGACAAGGGGATGGTCGGCGCTGGGCTGTGCGGCGACAGCGGGTTGGCCGGAGGAGGTTGGTCCTGAGGGAGCGGAGGATCTCGGGGTTCGCCGGATCTGGGAGAGGGGCGGTGGAGAGAACGCGGGGCGGATGAACGGGGAAGAAGGGAGCTGCTCAGTCGAGCGGCCGGAGGGTTTAACGGCGACGGAGGCTGGTGTGCGACGCCGGCGCGGTCGCGCCATCCACGGCTAGGCGCGGAGGAAGGCCGGAGTCCGACGGATGGAAGGGACGGCTGTGAGCGGAAGGACGGCTCGGGTCAACGGCGGACACGACGGATGCATGCGGTCCGGCAAGGTGAGCCATAGGGTTAGGGTTTCAAATTGGGTTTTCTTTCTGGTGATTTTGATGAGTTTGGCTGGGGGTGGCTACGACGGCGATGGTGATGGCCGGCCAACGTGGGTGGCGGAGATGACTGTGGTAGTGTGGGTGATGGTTTGTGGGGTTCTTGGGTGGTTTGGAGCGGTGTTACGATTGTTGGTGGTGACGGCGTGGTGGCCGTGGTGAAGGCTGTGGCGGGGTGGTTTGTGTGTATTGTCGTGGTCGGACACGATGAGGGAGGTGATTTTCTGTGGAGTGGCAGTGAGGGTGTGCTGTGGAGATGTCGGGATGACGACGGTGAGGCTAGGGGGTTGACGTCGGTGGTGGTAGGGTGGTGTACTGGTGGCGGTGTTGTGGTCTGTGGTTGTTAGTCGAGGGATTAGTTTAGGTATAGGGTTAGGGTTTGATTTGTGTTGGGGTGTGTCCGACACAGGAATTATAATGTAAATGTACAAGAATTGGAATAAGAGGGTCACCCGGGGTCGGACCCGAGGCCGTCACGGCTGACACGGAAGAGATGGGCACCGACACGAGGCACGTACACTTTGTGAAAATTTGTGGAAGAATAATGAAAAGTTGGAGGAGTACCTGCCTATTTATAGGATGTGGGAATTCCCAATTTGGATAGGATTAGGAGAATTTAAAACCCAAAATAGATAATCCGTAATTTAATTTAAATCAATTTAAACCCAAATCCAAATTCAATCCAAATCAAATTAAATCTATTTAAATTTCCTTAGTTTAAAATTAAATCAATAAATCAAATTCCAATAATAGATATTAACTTAATATATTTAAATATATCCATGGAATCAAATCAAATTTTAAATTGTCACAAATATTACAAAAATATGTTTTCCAAAAATACTATAATAATTAATTTCAAAAATTTCATTAATATTTAAAGTAAACCAATAAATAATTACAAATATATATGTATGCACAAATAATGTTTTCATAATTATGTTTTTCTAGTTTATAATAAAAATATTAATTATTTTTAATAATTGCATAAATGAAGGCTTTTAGTAAATAAAATAACAACTTGGTATTGATAGTAAAATAATTACTGCATAGATTATTTTGAAACTATAAAATAATAAATAAAATATTTTTCTAAAATATGTACGCTCGCACATATTCGCACTCGTCGAGCAAAAATAAAATTTCGTGCGCGACGTACAATACGACTACGCGACGTACAATACAAAATTTTAAATTCGTACCATATTTTTAATAATTAAAAATAGTAGAAATTTAGGGGTTTTACAACTCTTGCCAGAGTTAAAACCAACTATCGTAGTACTAGTCTAAGTCAGGTCACTAGTAGGAATCCTCAGGGGTCTTAGCATACTTTGAAGAATTATGCTAATTGACGACCCGGGATCGATGTAAATCCTGTCAATTTTAGTAGATCCAATATACCCAGTGTAGCACAGAGGTCTGTCATGTTTGTTATGCTTCAACAACATATCTTCTTGTGTAAATGTGATATTGGGAATTGCTTCCATCACACTATGACATTGCAAACACGATACTGGAGTATTATCAGGACTCTTGAGTTGAGCCAAGCATGAATCTGCCTGAAGTAAAGCTTCACTCAAAGTCTCCCTGCTTTCTCTAGAAAGACGAAGCAGTTCAAATATGGATAGTCTAGCCGGAGTATTGGCTAACTGAGCTAGAATATCAAATTTGTAAGGTTTCATCACCACCCCCTGACTGGAAGCAGACTTCAATGGAACGTCAAAGCGTACTGCTTTCTGTTTTCCCTTTTCAACCACCGAGGGTTTAGCAGGAACAGGAGAAGGTTGAGCTGGTAGTGTTTCCACTACATCTTCTGCTTCTTTGGAAGATCCCGCATAATCTTTGTGATACTCCTTCCCGGATCTTGTACCAGTAAAAGTTTCTTCTTCAGACTCAAGAGAAGGAAGTACCATATTACAGGATTTAGTCTTCCTCCCATTAGCCTTTTTCTTGTAAGGTTTGTTGTGAGGAATTTCAAAACCAAATCCAACAGTGGATTTTTGATTTTGAATTTGTAAAGGAAGTCGTATTCCTTTATCATAATTCAAACCTTCTGCCTTCTGAAAGTCATAACCCATTTTCTTCATGAGAAGGACAGATTGCGGACTGTATAGATGAATGGGCAGTAGACTTTTAACAAATGGTTCCACAGAGGAAGAAGAAGAGATCTCTGTATCTACAGGAGAATGAGGAATAGATGTCTCTGTAACTACAGGAGGAGAAGGATTCGGGATACGAGGAAAAATTCATGTAGGAGCTTTTTTGTAAGCAGCGAAGTCTTGTTGTGCCCGGTATAAAGGGATACTATTCATAGCTAACCACTGCTGATGAGTAAGCTTGAGTTTGGTAGGAGGAGCTAGACTTGGAGGACATATGTTCAATCCTCTTAGTCTATCTTCCAAAGGAGTACCATCCCATAGATAATCTGAATCGTCGGGATCTGGAATAACATGAAAAATCATGTTGCAGGTTTTGACTTTCTTGCCTTTCTTGGATTTTGAAGTTTTACTTTCATTTTCCAATTCAGATACTAAGTCAGGATGTACCCACAAAATTTTACTATTTTTTAAGGTTAGAGGCAGCAATCCTTCATTTTCTTCTCTAGGAGGCGGGATATTCACAATCTTCATCGTCGCCTTCGGGATTGGGATGATTCCATCTGCTACTTGCTGTGGAGGAAAATCCCCGAATTGAAGAGAAACTATATTGGTTGTAACCGCATGGTCATCATCAGTTAAGGCGATAGCACCACCATTTATCAGCTCTTGGATTTTCTTCTTCAGGACATAGCAAGCACTGGTAGGATGATTAATGTATCTATGATTGATACAATATTTGGGATTCTCAGTCAGATTCACCTTATTAGGCCTCTTTGGCTCTGGAATCTGAAGTTTGCCACTCTTCACCAGACATTGAAATATCTCTGGGATATCACTCTCATCAAAAGAGTATTCTTCCTTTGGCCTAGAAAATTCCTGACTATTCGGTGTTATTTTATTCTTGGAAAGATTAACCATGAGGGTATCTTTTCCTTTCACATTACGATTACCGGGGTTATTACCAGGATTACTTTTCTTTCCTCTATCATCTGAGGCGAAAATTATCCCATGTTCATGAGCCAACCTACTATTGGTCTCGGCAGAAACTGCTGCTATGATGAACGAAGCCCAATCTGTGAATTGGGAACCCATAAAAACAGCAATAGATGGTCGCAGATTCATCTTGCATGTATCAATGAGTGCTGAATCTGGCATGCCAGGAGGCATCTTTAAAGTAGCTTGTCGGAAGCGTTCGATGAATGTTCGAGTATCTTCTTTCTCCTTTTGTTTGATTTCTATTAAGGAGGACATGTTCATGTCCATACCTCCTTTATAGAAGCGGGAGAGAAACATTGCCTTAAATTCGTCGAAAGACGAAATGCAATTGTCTGGTAAACTTCGATACCAATCATAAGCCGAACCCGTCAAGCAACCAATGAACACTCAAGTGAGAAGAGCATCATTTTTCTGCAGATGTACAGTCATAATATCAAAATAATTGATATATTGACTAGGAGAAGCCCTCCCATCAAACAATACCATGGATTGTGGCTTAAATTTTGGTAGAAAGGGTACATCATTCCAATGAGGAGGATAAGGTTGCTTAATCCCTAACCTCTGGAGTTGATCCTTGTGCCTCAAGACTTCAAACTGTGCTTTGAGTTCACGCACTGCTTGAATGACCTCACTAGTTTGTGAAAGTACATTTGATTGAATAGTTATTAGATGTACCGTAATCCCTACCGGAGATGGTACATCTTCTGGAATAATAGGATCTGGAGATGCAAAATTTTGATTAACAGCAGGCTCCTGAACATTCAAAGGTATATCAGCCCCTTGACTATCTTGAGTTTGTGCCGCTACTGGTACTGATGTTATTACTGTCGGCTGAGCAGTTTGCTGATTCAATATTATCTGATGCATGTTTTGCACCATGTTAAGCATGTCTTTCAGTGATTACTCAACGGCAGTGAGACGCTATTCTGTATTAACAGATGAGGTCTCTGGTTCATCTCCAACAGCATAGGATTCAACCTTTCTTGAAGATATAGAAGGATCAGTATAGAAGTATGAATCGACACTGTCAGTCTTGGACTCAAAAGATTGAGTTCCCCCAGCTTCTGAATCAGAAGTCTGCATTTGTCTTTGTCTTCTTGATCGAGTGTTCTGATATACTCCCTCAAAAGAATCAAGAAGTCTTTTGAACTGTTGCTGACCTGGGGTTTGGGACGTATTTCGTCTTAGACGTCGTCCTTTGTTAGTATGAGATGCCATGTTAACTGACACATATGATAACTCATGTTCTTGGTCTTCAGTTTGTTGTTGAGACACATTAAAACTCAATCGATCAAAAACTGACCATTTTGAAGCCGAACAACAACAATTGATTACAACCTGGTGATAATCACAATGATGTTTTTCTTGGAGAAATGTCACCGGAGATTGTCTATTCTTACGCTTTTGCAATAGCAATTCACGTAAGTCAGAAGGAGTGGAGGGAGTAGTCTTCTTTGTTACATTTGGGGTAGAAAAACGTTTAGTCCCCTGTGTATAAAGAAGATTACTGGCTGCATTCGCAGAACCAAATTGTACATTTCTACGCGTTTGGAGTTGTGTGCGTAAATCTTGAGATTTTTTAGCACGAAGGACTCCATTTTTATTGCGTGTAATTTGTAGATTTGGTACTTTGCGTAGAGCAGTATAAGAAGGCTGTTGGTGTAGAACTGAAGCTTTACCAACAACATTTTTACGCTGCACACGTTTAGGTACATTCACATTAGATGTAAAAACATCATTGCGAATTTTATCTACACTGTCAAAGACAGGAGATTTATCTTTACGCATAGAGCGTAAAAATTGGTTATCTACCACGTCACAGATGGGAGATTTTGTTTTAAGCGAGGAGCGTAATTTATTTGAGCCTGCCACGTCACCGACGGAAGACTGATTTTTACACCCAGAAGCATAATCGTTAGAGTCTGCCCCATTACAAATGGGAGACTCATCTTTATGTACTGAGCATAAAATTTGGTTTTTATCCACTGAGCGTAAAACCTGGTTCTTATGCAGTGGGCGTGAAACCTGATTATTTTCACCGTTACAAACGGGAGATAGATCGTCACACTTTGAGTGCAACTCTGAAGTAAGGACTGCCTCGTTACGAATGGGAGTCCCTACGACAGGAGTGGGAAGAATTCCCTTGCCACTAGCAGCAATAGAGAGATCAGAAGCTATTTTGGATTTAGGAATCCAAACTTTTCGTGCTTTGCGAGATTTTTGAACATTGGAGTAGCGAGAACCACCCCCAGTTCGGAGCATCCCTTCATAAACAGTCTGGTCGAAGTGTACAACCAGAGTCTTCTTTGTCGATCCAATCGACACATCATCGTATTGAACAATTGCCTCCTCGTCAGAGGAGAAGGTCGTTCCCCAGCAGAGTCGCCATTTTGTTTCACTTAACAAAATGCCAGGAGAATTGTCTTTTGAAAATAAAATGAAAAAAAGTACAAGAAGTACAAATTTGATTCTGGGAAAGTATTGTTGTAGAAGTCTGATATGTAAATGATCACTTTGTTCCTTGGACCATACGATGATGATGAAGATCGCTGCTTGAAGATGAACAACTTGGAAGAACGAAGTCACCAGAAAGGTATCGACGCACTTGGGCACTGATGGCGAGGCCGAATGCTTTCCTGCTTTGCTTCACTCTGTTCTGAAAGAAAGGTTGAAGAAGAATGCTCTAGAGAATCAAAAATCTCTGAGTTCTAATCTCTCTGTCTTCTCTCCTGTCTCTGTGTGTGTGTATCTGAGAAAAATAAGTCTATTTATAGACTTGGGCTCTTGTGCGTAAAAACTCAGCAAAAGTTCCGTCTTTACGCTAACAACTGCCACCCATGACCGAAGTCATCCTCTGTATATGTTGATACTTGTCCCATCATTTCAGTAAGAATAGGATGCACGTACACACGTTCTTCGAGATGTATGGCATAAAAGCCATATAGGCAGACCACGTTCTCAACTGATGAAGAAGAATAGGGCGTAAAACAACCCCAATGTACTCTGAGCGTAAAGCAGTGGACTAGGCGTAAAACAGCCCTGTCATAGATTTCCCGCGTAAAGTGGTTATTAAATAACCTTGAGCATAAAGTAGCCCAAATAGACTTTACGCACACGTCAACTTTCGAGCGTAAAAACTCATATAGTCTCCGTGCGTAAAAAAAGCCATAGTGTGAGCGTAAAGTAGCTCAGTCCACATACTAAACGACAACATTGGTCTCTGTATAAAACAAATCCCTTCAAAATCTATGGTATATGCCATCATCAATATCTTCATGTCAGACTTTGCATTAAATGCGAGACTTTGACACCTTTGTCTAGCGTAAAAGGAGGGTTAGCCTATCTTAGGCGTAAAACCATTGTCTTGAGCCTGGCTGTTTTAGGCATAAAAGCGATTAGCCTTGTCTTGGGCGCAAAGTATTTAACCTCTCTGCGGCGTAAAGTAGATCAATTTGAGTAGAATGATCTATCACTTTGACTCATTATGTGAAGCACTTTTTACACTCCTACAGGAATAAGCAATCAATGTAATTTGATGTACGATGTAAACCTATCATGTAAGTGCCATGAGATATTAGAGCGTTATGTGATCGACTTGGGTCAAGATCAGGCTATTCCATTTGACCGGCTATGCACAGGTAGTATAATAGTATAGGGATCAGGCCGGCCAAAATAGAAAGCTTTGCACAAGTAGTATAAGGTCAGGCTACACCATACATGTGGTGAGGGTGGAGCTATACACAAGTAATAAACAAGTAGGGGTAATGATCACATAACCTCTAATAACTCCCCATAACCGAGTAGTATAATGATTCCAGACATGACAGGTGATTCCAGACATGACAGGTCATGACATGGGATTCAAAGAGCAGGGGGCTAGTCCATTCCAAATTGGTGTCTATACAAGTACAGGAAACAATATCGAACAATGTACTCATATACCAGGTAAACCAATTGGTTTGTTGGATATTACTTTGTGATATTTACTTTGTTGGTATTTTTATTGTGATATTTACTTTGTGATATCTGCGACGGGGATGACAAATATACCTACGCTGGGTTATAAGCGATGATCTGATATACAAAGGAGGTGTTGCCCAATTTTTTTAAAAATATGTTTGGTATTTTTGTCATGATGTGTGTCTGTGTAAACATGTGTCTGTGTAAACACAGACACACAGCATAACAAAAATATCAAACATATTATTTTTTAAAAAAATTTAATATATGCGATGTTTAGCGACGTTTTACGACGTATAGCGACGTAAACCGACGTCGCTAATTAGCGCCGTCACGTCGCTATCCGTCATAATCCATCGCTCAGTAGCTGACGTGGCATAGAGTTGACGTCGCTAATTTGGTCGCCATACGTTGCTAAACTACTAACGTGGCATGCATGCCATGTCAGCAGATAAAAAGGAATGATGTCGCTACGTAGTCGTACTACGTCACTAATATGGCAAAGTTCCTATTCGTCGCCCTCCGTCGCCAAATTTGTGACGACCCAGCGACATTGTCGTGACGTCGCAAACAGCAACGTAGGGCGACGAATTTGTCATATGCGACTAGCTTTTTCGCGACCTTCATTTTTTGTCGCTAAAGTCGTCGCTAATTACCTTTAGCGACGTATTTTCCTTAATTAGCGACGTATCTGGACGTCGCTAATCTGCCTTATTTTAGTAGTACAAGAATGACATCTCATGACGAGATTCTCGTATACATGTTTGTGTATCTACGTGTCGAGAATCAAGTATAACACTATAACTGAATCAGATATAGTAGATATCAAAGCAATGAAAACTATTAGATAATGTACTTGTCTGAGGTCCTGAGCTGAGAAAATCGAAACTACAAACCACTCAATGAGCCATGAAAGGTCAACTCGCACAACAGTCTCCTATTACTAAAACAAACATTACCAACATTCTCAGAATGGTCAAATTAGCTAGAATAGCCTATCCATAAGTCCAATTCTGGACACAAAGGCAAAACGGTAATTTTGGGCCAAAACGATGTCCGCCGTTAGACCTGCTTTGCACCGAAAAGCATAACGATATCTAAAGTCAACAAACTATATGTCTACAGGTCTGGTTTGATGAGACGAACCCAACCGTATGTCCAAAGTAAGATTCTGGTGGGTCATGCACAAATTTACCTGTTGGATCGGGTCGCGAGTCCGCCAAAATAGCGTTCCGATCGACCTTCTAAGAATCGGACCAAACTTGACATACAGGACCAAAAAAATGATACGATCCAGTTGGCATAAGTTTCATCTTGATGTGACGAACGTACACAAAGTAATTAACAAATTTACAACAAGGTCGATACGGTAAATTTTGACGGATACGCATCAAATTCGTCGCGCACACGCGATCAACTTGAATTCCGTCAAATTCCACAAGTCCGTGAAGTCGATACGCACCTTTTGATGCTTTCCGTTCACAACCACACCGTCCGATTTGGCAGAACGTACGTCGTATCGGGACAATTTTACTAAAAATTTAGTTTTGAAAACAAGTTTTTTTCAATCTTCACAAACTAATAACTTTCTGTATAATGCATGAAAATTAAATCTATAAGAAGGGTTTTTGATCTCCTATATGTTTTCTACAAGTCTCTTTAGAAGGTTTTTTAAGGTTCGCGGTATTCTGGTCGCAAATATACCGCCAAGTTGGTGTTTCGGGACAGTTTCTAACGTCCAATAAATCAAATTTTTGTCGATTTTGGAACTCGTTTTTCATCGCACATGATGCGAACTAATACAAACTATTTAAAGGGAATTAAAGGTGTACATGTTAGGATCATACCGGAAGAAATGGCTCAGGAATTGATCGAGCGAGCCCCGCGAAACGTCGCTTCGAAGTCGGCTCCACAGTGCTCGTTGCTGCTGTCAAACGTGCGTGCGCGCACGTGTTCCGGCCAACGACGGTGTCTCTGGCTGTCATGGTGGCGGCGATGGGTCGTAGGGAAGGCGGGGAGGTGTGCGGCTAGTGTTTGGGTTAGGGTTTCGATAAAAAAACTCTCTCCCTCTCTCTCTCTCTCTCTCTCTCTCTCTCTCTCTAACGAATTATTAACCAAGGGGTTTCGGGTTTGAATATAGCTCAGGTTGTGCTCTCCCCTTCATATGTGGGCTTGGGCTCGGGAGAAGCAGCTTGCTGCTGGGTTGTGTATACGTGTGTGTGTGTGTGTGTGTGTTTAATGTTTGATTTCTTTTTCTTTCTTTATTCCTTTCATTCTTTCTTTATACTTTATACTTTATATATATAATTAATAGAAATTATATATATATATATATATATATATATATATATATATATATATATATATATATATATATATATATATATACCCCTTAAATAAATAAATACCCAACAATATATATACAAATAAAATCTGAATTATTTATCAATAAAACAAAATATTTTATATTCTATATTTATTGAATATATTAAAAGTTTTTATAAATAAAACTCTATTGAACATATATATATATATATATATAATGTAAATGACCATATTAGCCCTATCCAGGATAGTGGTGGTGACACAGGCTGTCATCATGCTTAGGCTTCAGCATTAAATGCCTGGAGCCGTCGCTTCATTAAAGTTGATCTTAATTCCTCATTTCCAGGGTACGGTCATCATGATCCCAACTTTTTGTCCCCACGTTGTTCGAAGAGTTCCCTCGATCACGAAGCGTTTCGTCTTTTTTCGCTGACGTGGCTGCACCCTATAAGTAGGGGTTGTTAGGAAGAGAGAAAAACTTTCTTGCTTTCACCTACCTTCTTACAGAAGCTTTTCGTCAGAGTCTTCTTCTTCTTTCAAACCCTAACTTTTTCCGTCATGGCTCCCAAGAAATCAAGAATCCTGAAAGCTCCCGCGGTGAGCTCCAAGAAGACTAGCGGGGTAGCGGCTAGCCCCCGACCGGATGCAGTGACTGTGCGGCAGACTAGAGTGTCGTCCACGAGACAAGTCGGGGAGGCTACTTGTCAGGCCAAAGGGAAGCAGTTGGCCTCTGAAGTCGTCGTCGTTGAGCAAGCTCCTATTGTAGGGGATGTGCGGATACCCGTTGTTGGTAGATGTCTGATTGTTATTGACTTCTTGGTTTGATGATGCATATGAGCGTCGACTCTTAGGAGCGTCGTTTTAAAGATATGCTGATGTTTTTTTCTTGCTGATGCGCATGGACACCACTCTTCTGGTTGGTGTTCCGAAGAAGTGCTAAAGTTCTGTCGACTGACGCGTATAGTTATTACTTTTCATAAAGTATCGACTAGACGCTAAAGCTTTGTGCAATCAATATCGACGCGTAGCGTCTTCTATAAAGTACCTATGCGAAAGTATGTCAGCCGATGTGTGGTGCACTTTGATAATGCCTGTGCGGATTCTTCCTGCAAGGGCCACCTAGATACCTTCTTTTTATGGCATAGTACTTTCGTTTGACACATTTTTGTTTGTGTAGTTCTTGTGTCCTTGTCTCTCTTCGAGGAAATTCTCTTTGTATTAATGGGTTGTGCTATTGGTAAAGACATCGACGAGGTGCTCACCCACTCTATTGAACAGTTGATTGCATATGGTCAACCGAGAGGCCGACTAGCCATGATTCGGGATCAACAGCCCGTATACTTTCATCATATGATGGATCGAGCCAAGTTGTCTTTTCCGTCTAATGCTGAAATAGAGATCAACCGGCCTCTGTTCATAGCTTTGTTGGAGTTACTTAACCACCATACCGGGACATGCTTCAACCCTTATGGAGAGATGGGTTTGTCCTTTCATGAGATACGTGCCATCTCGAAGTTGCCATGGGGTGACGTGCCATATAAGGAACATACCCCTTGCAAGGAGGAATTTTGGGTGTTGGAGAACCAGTATCCCGAGATGATGGCTGTGTATAAGAAGTTGTTTTGCCACCACCAAGTATGCATGTGCATAGGTGGGGCACAGGCTTTGCCATACATCAAGGCCTGGGTGGATTATATTTTCATAAAGCACCCATCGATTGTAAGGAATGTTCATTTTACTGCGCCGGACATATACTACTGATGAAGTAGATGATATGATGGCCGAAGCGGGGGTATCTGTTCCCTCAGTAGATGCCGAGGGGAGGCCTACCTCCAGAGTTCATCATTACTTCTGTCAGAATCTGATTGCTTTGAGTTCGAAAGCGACTTTAGCCGCCTTTCTGATGATATGGCTACGGAGGGCCGTAGTTCTCGGAGGTTCTGGGCCTGCGAGACGGCTCAGTCAGGACTTGATTCTGCCTGCTGTGAGGCTAGCCTTTCGATATTCCTTGGCTCTGCTGCGGGCCATAGTATGTGACATCTTGCGTGGTTTGCGAGAATTTTCTACGAGGATAATAAAGCTTCGCAGGGGGATGGAGATAACTCCATTGGGAATTGGGTGCTTACTCAGAGGTTATATGGACATGGTAAACATAGAATCCTTTGGTGGTAGACTTTTCCTTACTCAGAGGTGATATGGACGTGGCAATGATAGACTCTACGGGTGTATAGAATGACTCAGTGGTAATATGAACGTGAAAGGTTCTATAGATGAATATGACAATTATGGTGGATTGTCATGGAAGAGACGTCTACTCAGAGGTAATATGGATATGGTAGGCACATCTTCGCTAGGGTATAGAATAAAAATTCAGAGGTAGTATGGACATGAAATATTTTTTAGGGAGTTATGACAACATGAGGTTATCATAGAAGAGATGACTACTCGGAGGTGATATGGATGTGGTAGACGTGAACTTCGCTAGGGTGTAGGAAGATAACTCAGAGGTGATATAGATGTGAATTGTTTTTGCACTTGGGTGTAGTGTAGAGTGGGGTACTGTATAAAAGGGGTAAATTCCTTTAACAAAATCCATGAATACCCATAGGGGATGTGGGAGCCTATGCTGGCTTGAAACTCAGACATAATATTTCTTCAGGAACTTGCCGTTGATTGGCATCATTATCAAGGCACCGTTGGGTTTGGCCAGTCGGTAGGCACCATTGGAGTAGACCGTCTCTATGATGAATGGTCCCTCCCATTTGGGCTCAAACTTTCCAGCCGTCTTGTTGTTTGCTATTAAATAGCAAGAACAAAAATTACAGACGAATTGAACTTGATTGCAAACTCACTTATACAAGAGAAAGCCTAGAAAGAAATCCTAGGAAACAATCTAAGTACAATTGTTTAGTTTTTTTTCTGGGGGGCGATGATGGAGGCTCGAGAAAGTGTCGCAACTCTGCCTTACTCCTTGGACTATCTGACACGGTCCTTGTTCTTGAAGAAATTGCCCTTCGTAGGTTGCCAGCCTTTTGCATGGGTGTGGTACCCTGCTATTTATAGTGATAGATATCTTGAGCCGCATAGATGGCCATGTGACCACGTGGCTACAACAGCACACAAAGACTTGCTCTTTGGCCGCCAGCTGGTGATAGATATCTTGAGCCGTATAGGTCTTTTAGTGTTCGGCCATGCTGGGCCGCATAAGAATCATACGACTTAGGTTGCAGTCTCCCTTAGTCCGCATGTAGCTTGGGGACTTTTGAGCAGCATAGATTCTATATTTTGGGCCGCATAAAGCTCATGCGGCTCAGGTTGTATTCACTTTTGGCCGCATGAAGCGCATAGATTGAGCCGCATAATGTTCATATGGCTCGGGTTGCAGTCCATCTGGCCGCATGACTATGTCCAGGCACGTGGACGATGTGTCTGGTGATATAGAATTTTGTCTGATCACGTCCTGTCTTCTTTTTATGTCAGAGTTTGTCAGTTTTATCAGAAGGGCTGATCAGCTTGGCCGCATAAGTAACTCTTTCTTCTGCGGCTCAAATCAGTCTGGTTGCTTTTAATATATATGTCACGACCCGCACCCTAGAGTAAGGGCACGAGACGTGGGTATATCCAGCCTACGCCGCAGTGTCGGTGATAGAACGCTGTCCTAGGTCAACATCTAACAATATAAAGGTACAAGTACGGTATATACACTCCGAATGGAGGTGACATAGCAATACAGTCTCAATCACACCTAATGTAGAGCATGATAAGAGATAGATAGATAGATAAAACAGAATGAAAATCACAGAAATACAATCCAGATAAGTCTAAGTGTCTAAATAAGTACATATCCCAAATAGCATCTCAGAATCTCAATACAGTAATCCAGAAAAGACTAAATAAAAGACATCCTAATCTAGGGGAGTGTCATCCACTGCTAGTAGATCCTACTGCTGATCCAAGTCACAGTAATCCTCTAGGGTCGTACCGTAATAAGTAGGACAGAACGCCTCAGCCTTGTCATCTGTAATATTTTTAACAGGTCCAGTCAGGACATGAGTGAGCACAGTACATCTCAACAAAATCATAACAGGTTAGAAAATATAAACATGTTAAAGAGTAAGATACAGTAAACTGAAAGAATAACATGATGAAAAAGAAAGACTGTAAATAAATAGATACAATATATAGAGAACTAACAGTGCTAGTGATTCAGAGTACAAGACGGTTATGTAAATGGCACGATGTTGTACACGAGTAATCTAAAGAGGTTGTACACGAGTAATCTACTGATTGAATACATAACCACTTCTACTCCCTCGCCCCAATCAATACACAAGGATCTAGCCAAGTTATGTTCTTGTACACGAAGTATAGTCGCACACGAAGATCATGTGAGCACATGATTATACACGATTTTACACGATTTGTATACAAAAAGCACGAACACAAGGAGTACACGATGCTCATGATAAAGTACACGAACACGAAATACCCGATGTATCCGCTAAGGGGATAACATCGCACGACAAGATCCATATAGTACTCATCCATGTTTCCAACGTGTCAGCATCATTTAAAGTAATCTAAAGCAGGAAATATAATCCTAAACAGGATATGAAATGATCAGAGAATGTACTCGCCTGTATCCTGAGTATATAAAGAATATCTATTGTCCGAGGAGTGGTGTCTGTCTCCTATAGAACAGTACAAGTCACTATAAGTCTAAAATAATATATCAGACTGCTACAATGCATCTACATAAAGTTTAGGGTCAACCTGGACCAAAGTCAACTCTCGGTCAACTCTAGTCAACTAGACTAGTCAAACTAGGTCAACTAGGTCAAGCCTAAGCCAAACAAGTCTCACTAAGCCTAACCAGCCTATTCTAGCAAGCACACACCATTTCTTGACTATACAAGTCAACTACACACTTAACTGGCATTCAAGCCATACCCATGGGCAATGAGCCATAGGTATACACCCATAGGCTATATTACATATAGTCCAAACCACATATTCACACATATACATATATCAATATATATATCTAAAATAATATAATAACACACATTATAAATATAAAGACTACGTAATAATATATGCATCACCTATATATATATATATATATATATATATATATATATTTAAAAAAAAAAAAAAATATATATATATATATATATATATATATATATATATAGGAGAGGAAATCATGTGACGGTGTTTGTGTACATGTGTGTGTGGTACAAAGGGTGTGTGTGTATCATGAGTGTCAATAGAGTGTGTATGTGTGAGTGTGGATACATGGGTGTGTGTAGAGTGACATGATGTAAGAGGGTAATGTGTCAATAGAGTTTAGAGTGTGTGGCATAGTGTCATGAGAGTGATCCTGTGTGTGTGTGGAGCATGGCAGTTTAGTGATAGGAGTAGTGTTAAACTGAAAACAGTGTAGTGTCACATGGAAAATTAGTTAACAGTGATGTATAATAGGAAAACAATGTGTGTGTGCAACTATAGCTAAGTGTGATAGGAACATTAGAGTGGGTATGACATTAGGAAAAACAGTGAACAACTCAAGTATATGCAATGACAGTAAAGGAACATGGCAAATGGCATTTAAACCAATGACAGTTTAATAAGGAAAATCAATTGACAGTTTCTATTAATAGGTTAACTGTTAACCTTAATCGAAATCCCATCACATATACCCATAACAGTGAACCAATACAATGTATAAGAATTTACATGGCAAGTGATCATTCAAATTTCAGTTTAAGGAAAGGAATGAAGAGTCAAACTCAGTTTTGTAATTGGAAGAACAATGACAGTTTATACAACCTAAAGTGAACCTATTCTCAGATTTTAAATAGGAATGAAAATCAAATCAAAAATGAATATACATGTATCAGTCACTGCCCCTTTCCAAAATCGAAACCATGACCAATCAAAACCCAACTCATATGTAAACACCCTAGCAGTAGTTAATACATAAGTAGAAGAATTAAAACCTGTAATTTAACATCAGGAATCAGTTAAATACTGGAATAAAAAGTTCAGGAATTTGAAATATCAAGGTTGTGTATCAGTCCAACCTTAACAGTCCAATTCCCATTCTCTCAATGCAAACCTATCTAACTTGTAAAAATCAATCCAACAGGTACCAATACATATGTACAATCAAAATAACAATTGAAAACATCATTTAAAATCAGATTAACAGGGATTAATAATCCAGAAATTCGAAAAAAGCATATACGTATCAGTTGGCCTGTTTGAACAGTCCAATTCCATATCAAAATCCAATTTCAGCAAATTTGAATCCAAAACCTCAATGCAATCCTAACCATCAATAGCTAATACACATGTAGGATCATAATTGGCAATTTAAACATTAAGAAATCAGTTTAAAATGGAATTTAAACACAGGAAGTTAAAACTGAAACTATGTATCAGTCCTAATAGGGAATTTCGAATTTGATAAATCAAAACATGTTAATATGATAATTTATAGGTTGGTAATACTTGTGTCAAGTGTACACGTGTTATACAATGTGTTCGTGTCCAACTAAGTGGACACGAGTGTGTCCAGCACACACCAAAACCCATACGAGTTCACTACACAGCACAGTGTCGTGCACGTGTGCACGTGTGTCTCGTGCGCGACATAGGCCAAGTGGTGACACGTGGCCTTGCGTACACGTGCGCCAGGGGTAGGGCTACCCCTAGGACCACCTGCACAGTGACTACGACGCGTGTCATGTCCGAGCTACACGCGTATCAGACGCGTCCCAGCGCGCGGAGCGACAGGCCGCACGACCAGTGCGGGAAGGAATTCTCCTCGCACACGCAACCAAATGCTTCCAAATGTTGGGAGCATGGTGACAGTCACTGCCCCAATACTCACACAAAAATTGGCCTGTCCACGTGTCCTGTGTCGGGCGTTATCAATCCCGTGATGCAGGACACAGTGTACGTGTGTGCACAGCATGTCCAACACGAATTTTTGACACAATAGGATACTAAAATACTAGACACTCTTCACAGAAAATAACCTACACACCTAGATCTAGGACTCTATTCAAATAGATTTACAAAATTTGTAAATCGAATCGGTTCGAACATTTCGTCGAACACCTAGCTTATAGGTTCGATACGTGTCCGATACGAACACGTAACCTAATGCAAATGACACGAAATTCCTCTAGTAGCTAGGGCACACCTATTCCTAAGCCATCATGTAATAAAATCAGGATTAAAACACAATTTGAGGGTGGTTACCTATGTGTGCCAATCCGCCAAGAAAGCTCCAATAGAGAGATTCCAAATACCAACTCCAAAGCTCCAAATAAACCCAAAACTGAGATTAACCTCCAGAAATAATAAATATACAGAAATTAGGTCCTAATGCAAACGACTAGGATTAAAAAGGAATTAAAATGAATTTATGGAAATTTTTGGAAGGGGAAAAATACCTGTTTTTCAAAATTAGGTCAAGCTCTAAAAGAGGCAAGAACTCCTCAACAAGACATTAAATAGGGAGGGGCTCTTCTATGGCTGGTCATAAGTTCAATAATTAGGGTTAAGGTTTACTAAAATGGTCAATGGGCTTAAGTCATGATCAATCAAATCATTAAGCCATAAGTCATTTCATGAAACCACAAGTCATGACTTAAATTCACTAAACCAAATCTCCTCATTCAAAAACTAATCTCTAATGACTAAAATGGGTTAACTCAAGTTATTCTAGGGTTACCATAGCTAGGGTTAGGTTCCAGGCTAGTCTACTAGTCTCAACAAGTCAAAGTCAACCTAGAATTCACCAATTCAATAAATTAACCAATAATTCTAGTAAGCCAAAATGACCAAATTATCCCTAGGCTAAAAATGATAAATAAATATCCCTTGGTTAGGCTCTAGGTCAGACAGTCTCTCGGGTTTTACTAGCATCACATCAAAATCACAAATCATGACTTAAAACAGTTTTTAAATAGTTCAAAAATGATTAAAAATTACCAAGAATCATAATGTGAAATAAATATCAATAAATAATTATTATAATTACAAAATTTTAAAATTACCCTCATCTGAAAAACTGGGTGTTACAATCCTACCCACCTTAGAAAAATTTTGTCCTCGAAATTAAAAGGCGAAACTACACTGATGAGAAGGATAGATAATCATACCTCACGGTACAAACAGATATTGGTATCGCTCGCGCATCTCATCCTCCCGCTTCCAGGTGAACTCTCCTAGAGAATGATGCCTCCATGCGACGCAAACCACGGGTATCACCTGGTTTCTCAGCACCTTCTCTCGGTGATCCAGAATCTCCACAGGCTGCTCTGGATAACTGAGAGTAGGTCCAACCTCAATCTCCGAGTGATCAAGCACATGGCTAGGGTCAGCCACGTACCCTCTCAACTGTGTACGTGGAATATGTTATGGACACCAACTAGTGTAGATGACAAGTCTAGCCTATAAGCCACATCACCGACCCTTCCGCTGATTACGAAAGGTCCGATGAAGTGCGGGCTAAGCTTCCCACCTCCACCAAAACGTATAGTACCACGAGTCGGGGATATCCGCAGAAAAATCATGTCTCCAACCTAATCACAAGCAAGGTCTCAAGTTACTAAATAATCAAACATGTTCATCAACACAACAACAACCTGCTTCTAATCCTATCTCCAGTCAACTAAGTCAAACATTGACAATGGTCAACTACTGGTCAACAACTAGTCAATTTCTCAACATCCAAGTACTTGGTCATCAATTGGTCAACTTTTTAGGATTTCACCTATGCTAGCTATCTAGGTGTTGGCAACTAGAGATTAGAAAAAAGAAAAACTCTATAATAGGCTAGCTCTTAACTTTCCAATCCTATCAAGTCACCCATAACTAAATACCTATAAGCTAAGCACACCAATCCCAAATACCACATATAGATATGCTCAAGAACAACAATCCATCACATATATCCTAAGTATATCATATATATATATATATATATAAATATATATATATATATATATATATATATATATATATATATATGACTGATCAACCAAGGGGTAAAGTAGACTAAACTTATAAGGGACTGAAACAAATGCTTAGAATTTAGGCTAAGGATGAATGGTCTGAAACATCAATATAGGCAAAAGGGAATGATGCTAAGGAGACTGAATTTATAAGCTGAAGGACAGGACATTTAGGTCCACTTGTATAGTCAAAGTGAAAGGAAACCTACATGGTGACTGAAACATGCCTCTAGATCAACCTGGGCTCTCCTCTCTATCTGGCTGAACTAACTACATGCAAGACAGTGGTCTGAAAGAAGTGAACCAAACTGGTGTACAGGGAATGCAATAGACAGTATACTGTAAATGGGTGCAGGCTGCATACCAAATCAAAATATATTACATATATATAAAAACTATATATATATTAACCCTCATCACCTCAACTCTACTCAAAGTCTAATAACACCAACTCCCTACCACATGCCTATCACTCCAAGAGGAGGTCAGATACTGCAGGGTGTGCTGGGACAGAACAGTGAACTTTCCCAAGTGGTGAGTGCAGACCTCTAGTATGCATGATATTAACTCTCCAGATATGCAGAATATGGTAAGGGGTTGACGGTTATATTGGTGAGTCAATAATTAGGGTCTGAACAATGGTCCAATGAAATCTATGATGTAATATGGTAGGTAATGAAAGTTGAGTGCAGTGAACAACTTATACAAGTCTGAACCAAGGGGACAAGGTATCTAGTGAAGGGTCTGCACACTGCCTATAAAGGTTGATCAACATGACTGAACTCAACACAAAGAGAACTTAACTAAAATAGGAAGTGGACCAATATAGGCTAACAACATGTCAATAATCCTATACAACAATAATCTATAGGTACCAACCAAACCCATATTCCATATGCCAATATCATCTGTAACCTATCTATATATATTGACCTCTCAGTCTTAGGTGAAACTACTACTATATTCAAGGACAGGCTCTGGTCATGGGTGCCCTACTGGAAAAAAGTAAAGGAAAATAATAACAATCATCAAGGCTGTAAGGCATACTAACATCCTATATGTAAACTGGTTGGTATTATAAATAATAGGGAATCATCTACAATAGGTTACTATTCTAATACCAATGCTAACTATCATCTCTAGGGTACAGTCACTCTACAAGTCATCGTATCATTATACTATGAAAGAACTACATATGAATAAGCTCTACAAAACTAATTATCCCTACTCTTAAGTTATTTGATGATGGAATACAATTTTTATAACAACAGAAGGGTATGATAATCATATGCGTCTATCCAAAATCATGTTGTTCAGAGTCTTCGTCATGCTAGTGAGCAATACTACGATAATCACAGAGTCCTTGACTAAGGCACATACCTCTAGGTTCATGGTATTTAAAATTTTCGCATTGCCGCATGCGACGGCAAAAATCTTAAATTCCCACACCCGAGAAATACGTCCAAAATCTGACTATATGTCCTCACTATGCCAGCTAACACGACTATCGAAGATTCTAGATCCCACAACTGAGGTGACCTAGTCCATATAATTTTTCTCAGAAGAAAACAAACATAACACAAGAACAATAGAACAAAATTAATCAGTCAACAAGGAACAGATGGAATCGAATTTCAAGATAGTTATAAGAGACAATTGCGGGAATGGAATCGAGAAGAACGGAACTTGCAGCAAGATCTCCAATAGCCTGTGCATCTTCGACCGTCCTGGCGAAAGCTCACCCTTGCTGGTTTCCTCTAGCCTGCTGCTGATGCTGTATGTACCTCTGCTGCTGAAAGAATCGGGAATGACGGAGGAAGGTCTCTGTACAGGCGGAGGTGCACCTCCAAAGTAGCAGAAATGCCAACCTGAGTCAGCACAACAGGAGCTGCGGTCTCGAGGCCCTGCTGAACAGGACGAGAGGTGGCCAGCCTCTCGATAGTATCCCCCGGACCGGAGCGATGAGATCGTGCCTCCATAACCATCATGAAGGCAGATCAAAACAAGAAGCAATTACTGAGAATGAAGCGAAAAATCAAAGGACAAAAGTTTATATTCAAGGGAAGACGATAAGTAGCAAATTTAGATAAAAGGAATCTGATAAGGAGTTTTTTCTAGTATGATTGAGTACCTTCAAAATAACCTAATCCTACTGCAGGCTGTAGTGATACTCTAATTCGAATACTACTACAATTCTAATCTCGACCTACATGGGCCACCACTAAAAATGTGTCACGACCCGCACCCTAGAGTAAGAGCACGATACGTGGGTACGTCCGGCCTACGATGCAGTGTCGACGGTAGAACATTGTCCTAGGTCAACATCTAACAATATAAAGGTACATGTACAGTATATATACTCCAAATGGAGGTGACATAGCAATACAGTCTCAATCACACCTAAGGTAGAGCATGATAAGAGATAGATAGATAGATAGATAGAACAGAATAAAAATCACAGAGATACAATCCAGATAAGTCTAAGTGTCTAAATAAGTACATATCCCAAATAGCATCTCAGAATCTCAATACAGTAATCCAGAAAAGACTAAATGAAAGACATCCTAATCTCGGGGAGTGTCATCACTTCTAGTGGGTCCTGCTGCTGATCCAAGTCACAGCAATCCTCTAGGGTCGCACCGTAATAAGTAGGGCAGAACGCCTCAGCCTTATCCTCTGTAATATTTTCAACAGGTCCAGTCAGGACAGGAGCGAGCACAGTACATCTCAATAAAATCATAACAGGTTAGGAAATATAAACATGCTAGAGAGTAAGATACAGGAAACTGAAAGAATAACATGATAAAAAAGGAAGACTGTAAATAAATAGATACAATATATAGAGAACTAACAGTGCTAGTGATTCAGAGTACAAGACGGTTATGTAAATGGCACGATGTTATACACGAGTAATCTAAAGAGGTTGTACAGGAGTAATCTACTGGATTGAATACATAACCACTTCTATCCCCCGCCCCAATCGATACACAAGGATCTAGCCAAGTTATGTTATTGTACACGAAGTATAGTCGTACACGAAGATCATGTGAGCACATAAGTATACACGATTTCACACGATTTGTACACGAAAAGCACGAACACAAGGAGTACACGATGCTCATGATAAAGTACACGAACACGAAATACCCGATGTATCCGCTAAGGGGATAACATCGCACGACAAGATCCATATAGTACTAATCCGTGTTTCCAACGTGTCAGCATCATATAAAGTAATCTAAAGTAGGAAACATAATCCTAAACAGGATATGAAATGATCAGAGAATGTACTCGCCTGTATCCTGAGTATCTGAAGAGTATCTACTGTCTGAGGAGTGGTATCTGTCTCCTATAGAACAGTACAAGTCAATATAAGTCTAAAATAATATATCAGACTGCTACAATACATCTACATGAAGTTTGGGGTCAACCTGGACCAAAGTCAACTCTCAGTCAACTCTAGTCAACTAGACTAGTCAAACTAGGTCAACTAGGTCAAGCCTAAGCCAAACAAGTCTCACTAAGCCTAACCAGCCTATTCTAGCAAGCACACACCATTTCTAGACTATACAAGTCAACTACATACTTAACTGGCATTCAAGCCATACCCATAGGCAATGAGCCATAAGTATACACCCATAGGCTATATTACCTATAGTCCAAACCACATATTCACACATATACATATATCAATATATATATCTAAAATAATATAATAACACACATTATAAATATAAAGGCTACATAATAATATATGCATCACCTATAAATAAATATATATATATATATATATATATATATATATATATATATATATATATATATGTATATGCATAGAGATATAGGAGAGAAAATCATGTGAAGGTGTTTGTGTACATGTGTGTATGGTACAAAGGGTGTGTGTGTATCATGAGTGTCAATAGAGTGTGTATGTGTGAGTGAGGATACATGGGTGTGTGTAGAGTGACGTGATGTAAGAGGGTAATGTGTCAATAGAGTTTAGAGTGTGTAGTATAGTGTCATGAGAGTGTTTCTGTGTGTGTGTGTGTGTGGAGCATGGCAGTTTAGTGATAGGAGTAGTGTTAAACTGAAAACAGTATAGTGTTACATGGGAAATTAGTTAACAGTGACGTATAATAGGAAAACAATGTGTGTGTGCAACTATAGCTAAGTGTGATAGGAACATTAGAGTGGGTGTGACATTAGGAAAAACAGTGAACAACTCAAGTATATGCAATGACAGTAAAGGAACATGGCAAATGGCATTTAAACTAATGACAGTTTAATAAGGAAAATCAATTGACAATTTCTATTAATAGGTTAACTGTTAACCTTAATCGAAATCCCATCACATATACCCATAACAGTGAACCAATATAATGTATAAGAATTTACATGGCAAGTGATCATTAAAATTTTAATTTAAGGAAAGGAATGAAGAGTCAAACTCAGTTTTGCAATTGGAAGAATAATGACAGTTTTTACAACCCAAAGTGAACTTATTCTCAGGTTTTAAATAGGAATAGAAATCAAATCAAAACTGAATATGCATGTATCAGTCACTGCCCTTTCCAAAATCGAAACCATGACCAAACAAAACCCAACTCATATGTAAACACCCTAGCAGTAGTTAATACATAAGTAGAAGAATTAAAACATGTAATTTAACATCAGGAATCAGTTAAATACTGGAATGAAAAGTTCAGGAATTTGAAATATCAAGGCTGTGTATCAGTCCAACCTTAACAGTCTAATTCCTATTCTCTCAATGTAAACCTATCTAACTTGTAAAAATCAATCCAACTTGTACTAATACATATGTACAATAAAAATGACAATTGAAAACATCATTTAAAATCAGATTAACAGGGATTAATAATCCAGAAATTCGAAAAAAGCGTATGCATATCAGTTGGCCTGTTTGAACAGTCCAATTCCATATCAAAATCCAATTTCAGCAAATTTGAATCCAAAACCTCAATACAGTCCTAACCATCAATAGCTAATGCATATGTAGGATCATAATTGGCAATTTAAACATTAAGAAATCAGTTTGAAATGGAATTTAAACACAGGAAGTTAGAACTGAAACTATGTATCAGTCCTAATAGGGAATTTCGAATTTGATAAATTAAAACATGTTAATATGATAATTTATAGGTTGGTAATACTTGTGCCAAGTGTACACGTATTATACAATGTGTTCGTGTCCAACTAAGTGGACACGAGAGTGTCCAGCACACACCAAAACCCACATGAGTTCACTGCACAGCACAGTGTCGTGCACGTGTGCACGCGTCCCGCGCGCGACACAGGCCACATGGTGAACGTGGCCTTGCGTACACGTGCGCCAGGGGTAGGGTTACCCCTAGGACCACCTGTACAGTGACCATGACGTATGTCGTGTCCGAGTTACACGCGTATCAGACGCGTCCCAGCGCGCACAGCGACAGGCCGCGCGGCCAGTGCGGGGAGGATTTCTCCTCGCTCAAGCAACCAAATGCTCCTAAATTTTGGAAGCATGGTGACAGTCAGTGCACCAACACTCACATTAGAGCTTTCTTGGAGGATTGGCACACATAGGTGACAGTCCTGTTTCGGGCGTTATCAACCCCGTGATGCAGGACACAGTGTACGTGTGTGCACAGCATATCCAACACGAATTTTCGACACAATAGGACACTAAAATACCAGACACTCTTCACAGAAAATAACCTACACACCTAGATCTAGGACTCTATTCAAATAGATTTGCAAAATTTGTAAATCGAATCGGTTCGGGCATTTCGTCGAACACCTAGCTTATAGGTTCGATACGTGTCCGATACGGACACGTAACCTAATGCAAATGACACGAAATTCCTCCAGTAGCTAGGGGACACCTATTCCTAAGCCATCATGCAATAAAATTAGGATTAAAACATAATTTGAGGGTGGTTACCTATGTGTGCCAATCCTCCAAGAAAGCTCTAATGGAGAGATTCCAAATACCAACTCCAAAGCTCCAAATGAACCCAAAACTGAGATTAACCTCCAAGAATAATAAATATATAGAACTTAGGTCCTAATGCAAAAGACTAGGATTGAAAAGGAATTAAAATGAATTTATGGGAATTTTTGGAAGAGAAAAAATACCTTTTCTTCAAAATTAGGTCAAGCTCTAAAAGAGGAAAAAACTCCTCAACAAGACATTAAATAGGGAGGGGATTTCCTATGGCTGGTCATAAGTTCAATAATTAGGGTTAGGGTTTACTAAAATGTCCCATGGGCTTAAGTCATGATCAATCAAATCATTAAGCCATAAGTCATTTTATGAAACCACAAGTCATGACTTAAATTCACTAAACTAAATCCCCTCATTCTAAAACTAATCTCTAATGACTAAAATGGGTTAACTCAAGTTAGTCTAGGGTTACCATAGCAAGGGTTAGGTTCCAGGCTAGTCTATTAGTTTCAACAAGTCAAAGTCAACCTAGAATTCACCAATTCAATAAATTAACCAATAATTCTAATAAGCCAAAATGACCAAATTACTCCTAGGCTAAAAATGATAAATAAATATCCCTAATCACTTGATTAGGCTCTAGGTCAGACAGTCTCTCGGGTTTCACTAGCAGCACATCAAAATCACAAGTCATAACTTAAAACAGTTTTTAAATAGTTCAAAAATGATTAAAAATTACCAAGAATCATAATGTGAAATAAATATCAATAAATAATTATTATAATTACAAAATTTAAAAATTACCCTCATCTGGAAAAGTGGGTGTTACAATATATAATCCGAGATAGTGAAGATGGGCCACAGGGGGCATACCGAGTCTGTCATGTGGCTCTTTTTTATGTGGACCAATTTGTTTCAAAGTACTCATGCGGTCAGTTGTGATCCGCATTAACCCCATATTTTTTATGCTACTACAAGACCCCCTTCAAAGTTTTCAAATTGCACATTTGGAATACTTTGAATAAGAAGCATGAAGATACGTCAAGCCGTAGGGCATCTTCGAGTCAGGAGAGACCTTGAGCCGCAGGGAAATTTTTAGCCACAGAGAAATCTTGAGCCGTATGGAGATCCTATCCAGACTGTCAGCTGTCACTGCTGCTTTTAATGTCTTGATTTGGCTTTGAATTTGGGTTCTCTTTTCGAGATAAAGCTGACGGTTACTAAGGATAAAATCCCTAAACGTCATCATTATCTTTAATGGACTCGAGAATCAAAACGACGCTCTTTCGAAAACCTTATAAATATAGGTCATTCGGAGAGAGATTTTTTTCTTTCACCTTCTTCTCCTTCGTCTTCATCATCTTTGTCATCCTTTCTATCCCAATTATCTATGGCTCCAAATGATTTCAAGTCTACTGGTGCTGCGGCCAAAGGGAAAGGACTCGCCTCTCCGTCGAGAGCTGTGGATTCTCCTTCCATTTATCCCTACGTGCAGCCCCCATCAAGGGTAAGGACGGTAGGAAAATGACGACTTAGTTTTGAATGGCCATATCGCATATTTTATGCACAGGCCTGTCATGTATCGCTTCTATGCTTTAGGCATGATCGATGAATGCCCTATCTCATTGGACCGCATGTGTTCTGTGTGATGGGGCCGCATGGGCTGAGCCGCATAAGTGTTACTGACCCGCGTGTGTGCCTCGTGACGGAGCCGCATGAGCGCTATATAATTGACCTTAACTAAGCCGTATAATTATTTCATAACTGAACCGCATAAGTGATTCCTTAATCGAGCAGTATGAGTACTGCATAACTGAACCGCATAAGTGCCTCAAGACTAATCCACATAAGTGCCTCATGACTAAGCCGTATGAACACTGTATAACTTGGACCGCATAAATGCCTCATGATTGAGCTGCATGGGTACTGCATAACAGAACTGTATAAGTGCCTCATTATTGATCCGTATGAGCACTGCAGAACTGTATGACTGAGCCGTATATGTCTCATGTTCTTAAGCCGCATGCGCATCCCTCATAACTAGGCCGCATAGCTGAAGAATGAACTTTGTTTTCTTCTAAATACATTTATTCTTTGTCCTTTGCAGTGACCTTGTCCACAGCTCCATCGGGGGAACATTTGATAGGATATGCACAATCTACATTGGGTGTGAGATTTGACCAGATAGTCGAACATGTGTTTACTCAGATTACCCGAGATCAACCTGAGGCCAGGTTGAGGGAGATCAGGAACCAATCATTCTTTTACTTACTCAGCATGATGAATTCTAAAAACCTGGAGGACACTCATCTGAAGCCCGCGTTATTATTCGGAGATGCTATAGCTGTCTCGAACCCCCGCATTCTGGAGCTATCTGAGAGCTGGGATTTTATTTCCAATGGAATAACGATTCACCTTCCTCAGATGGAACGCCATTTCTTCATGTCAAGTTTTAATATGGTGCCTATCGAGAGGCAAATGACGGATTCCATAACTCAGAACTGGCAGGAAGTCTTCTTAGGCAATATCCATTATAATAGACGAGTACGATTGGCGGTTGCGACGAAGGAGTCAGTCAGTTGTTCTGTCCTCGGACTAGCCCCCTTATTGAAGTATGTCGTTCACGATACATAAAATATTCTGCCAAAGCCGCTCCTGTATAAGGAGCGAGGTATTGTAATGTAGCAGGTGAGTTCGCCGCTTCGGCTACCACAATAGTGTATTCCATTGCCCCTCGCTACTAGAAAGTAGTCACTACCTGAGCCACAGAGGATGCTTTTTGACCAATAGCTACATAAACACAGATTATATTTTTTCCTTTTTGGTTAAGAATCGTATCTATGGCTACTGTTGTTTTTCCAGTCTGCCTGTCCCCAATAATTAATTCTCGTTAACCGCGTCCTATAGGGATCATCGAATCAATAGCAATAAGCCCCGTTTGTAGTTTTATAAATAAGCTGAGGCCCAATAATCGGTTCTCTGAGATCGACACCTTCCTGAACCAGATTGCTCGCAAAGGATCATATACCACGGGTAGACTGTCGCTGCAGAATTGGATGTATCGTTCCCCTCCGTGGGTCAACTTGACACTCTGGATTCTATCGATCTATGAGGATACTTTGTAGCAGCTTGACCTCTACTATGCCATAAGGGGTACCTGCTACGGCCTTCCTATGAACACAAGGCTATTCATAGCGCTCCTCGAGATATACAACCGTCGTACGGGGCCTTTTTTATACATGCTGGAAAGATGGGGCTTGCTCTCCACGAGATGCATGACGTCTCCAAGTTGCCCTGGAGAGACAAAGCTTATGAGGATTATACTCCTACGAATGAGGAGTTTGAGGAATTAGAGCAGCATTTCCCCGGGTTCCTTACCGTTTATCGGGAAGTATTGTCATCATTGCACTTGTCAGCAAATATCGAAGAAAAAATATGAAAGCTCTTAGGGGACCCTTTCCTACACCAAGGCATGGATCAGTTACCTGCTCGACCTTGGGGCCTTGGGTCGGGTTGTCCTTCGGAGACGTCAGACTCAAGCATGGATGGATGCTCACGTGCAAAACGCCAAGAGGACCAAAGCTTCTGGTGACAGATTCGGAAGCCAATCCGACACATTCAGCTACTTCTATCAAGATACCCAACTCTTATCCGATAAGGCCGTCTTGGCTGGGTTTCTAATGATATGGCTGAGGATCTGTGTGGTCTCGGGGGGTTCTAGTTCTATTGAGAGAATCAACCACAACCTGATCCTTCCTGCTGTCAAGTTAGTCTTCGAAGGCAGGCTAGCTCTACTCCCAGCCATGGTGTGCAGCATCCATCGGGGCCTTCATATCTTTACGGCCAAAACCATAGCATGTGATGTTACGAAGGATTTCAACCGAATCGAGCTGTCCTACCACTACCTGATGGGATGGCTGCTAATGCACTGCCCCTCTCTGATGCGACCTGGCCCTGAGGGAAACGCGACGGCCAATGATGCATTCATCTATCAGTACCATAATATGCCTTGGACCTGTTCAACTATGCTCGACTGTCGTATTGCGCTCGCATGGGTGGACAACTACTCCTTTTTTATGTCGGTCCCGTCTTTCACCGATGAGGAAATGAGGCATCTTTATCTTGATGGCATATCGCGCCCCAGATCCTATCCGAGAAGATGTTTCGCTGGTTGTAGAATATCTGCCCTGCACATCTGGTGTACAGCAACCATAACATCATCTTTTTAAAACCTTACTTACCCAGCCGATACTCTCGACAATTTGGGTACTGCCAGTTGGTTTTTGATAACCCGAGTCCCTGCTTGGGTTATGAGGACGGCGTCCTAGATGGCATCCGGGCCTGGCATTACTACAGTGTCGTCCGCACCCAAACCGCTTTTCTCTACCTGATACCGGGGGCTCGGTGCGTATCTCGTACATGGCGGCCCTCCACCATATCTCCGTGAATAGGCCTCCCTACTACTTCGATGTAAGTACCAGTTTTATAACCGGTACTAATTTGGCAGAAAAATACGAGGAGCCCAAAAAGAGGAACAGGGCAGAAAAGACGAAGACCGTTGAAGTCTCTTACTCGGATTCTACTGATACGGAAGAGGAGGATGAGTACAACGATCTGTCACTCCCTGCAAGTACTTCGGTGACGCGCTTGCCTTCTCCTGTGCCGAGTCCGTCGCGTAAGCGAAGTAAGCGTGGACCCTCCGTTGCTGACAGGCCTCGTTCCCAGAAATGAGTTGCATTTAGGAATCGAGGGTCTGACATCACGGAAGAGGGCAGTGACGTTAAAACCCTCCCGGAGGTAAATTTTATTTCGACCGACCACCATGTTATTTTTGTGACTTTATCTTATTGTTCCCCCTCTTTTTTTTGTGCAGACTTTGGAAGACATAAACCCTCCGGAGCCCGATGCTGCTTCCGAGATTCCTCCAGCTATGGGCACCCTGGTCGAAGAAGGTACAAGCCTTACAGAACCAGGTCTTGAGGCTGCGGGGTCTCTGTTGGTCGCTACCGATCCAACTATATCTCCTTTTGGGTCAACCGGGGTTGGAGTGGCAGATGCAGGTGGTTCGGATACTGTTGTTAAGGAGCATATGGGGCAGTAGGAGGAATTATGACTGTCCAGAATGAGCTACGGTCTCCACCGCCCTCCCCTGGTAAGCTATGTCATATTCTTACCAACAAGGAGGTTTATTCGCTCTTTCTCCATATCCTTCGAGTCAAGCTGGTTGTCGGTTGTTCTGGATCTATAGGCGTTGCTCCTTCATTGCCATTGGTGGACATAGCCGCGGAGGAGGAGATAGTGGAAGACGTCGGGGCGGATCTCTTACCAAAAAGAAGAAGTGAACCTCCTCTTCTTTACATCGAAAGACCCTCCGCTGAGCCAAATTCAGAGCCACTTATACCAGAAGTGCCGGTGGTAAGGGCGGTGGTTCCTATACCAGCATCGATGGATACAGGGTCGGTTGAAGCTGCCTCTTTCCCGGAGATTGAACTCTTCGCTCTGTCCAGTCTTCAGCTCATTTGGGCTACAAAGAAGGAGATTACTGCTGTGTTGGAGTCTCATCACTTGGAGTTTGTTTCCCTTCTGACAGTGTCATCAAGCTCTATTATGCCTTCTTCCCACATGCCTTCGACTCCCTTGGCCGATATTCCTTCAATGTCGTCCTCTTTAGAGAACCTAGACGAATCGTCAAGGAATATAGTCGAGAGCTTTTACCGTCATCTAAAATGGGGGGTTGAAGCTACTTTAAGGAGGGGAACTTTATTTTTCGTAGCCCGTCATTACGCCCAAGGCTAGATTGACCTACTGAACACGCTTCCGGGTGGAAGAGGGACGGCCGTTCTTCTGGAGCACAAGCTGGCAGAGGCTGGTCAGTTCTTAATCTAGTTACAAAAACTACGGCAAGTCAATGTGCCTGCTGTAGTGGAACAGGAGCGTGCTTTCCTTGAAACGGCTATGAAAAAGGTGAAGAACGTACTAGAGACAACCGAGGCTACCTTGGTAGAAGACCTCCAGAGGTTGTCTCTGAAGTATGACACTCTGAACCGGAAGGGAGAAGCTTGCCTGATTCGTGAGGAGGCCACAGTTCGTCTAATGGCCAAAACTAACGAGGAAATCCTCATGCTCCAAGCCAAGCTAGCTTCACTGTATACTGAACTCCAAGTTACCCTTCAAT
This sequence comes from Iris pallida, assembly GCA_029216955.1. NCBI lineage: Eukaryota > Viridiplantae > Streptophyta > Magnoliopsida > Asparagales > Iridaceae > Iris > Iris pallida. The sequence goes on along the minus strand of JANAVB010008600.1, from coordinate 1,948,881 downwards.
AGAAAGAGCTGATTTGCGAGGAGACTGATAAGGTCACCCGAGCTTCTGCTGCTTTGGAGGGTACACTAAAGAAAGTAGAGGACAACTAGCAGGCTTACGCATATCTTCAGGATGCTGAAAGGTTGACTCAGGAAGCTGAACGTCGAGCCAAACTGAGACTCGAGCGCTCAACTGCACAACTGGAAGACCTTCTCACCAAACTATGTGTTGCTGATGAGTAGTAGATTTTTCTTCAGCTCTTTCCTCCGCATTTTCTTTTGAGATGTAATCCTATGAATGCAACAGACTTTGAATAAACAAAATACATTCACTCCATTCTTTGTTTGTGGTATCTGCTGTACTTGTACTAGAGGGCCTAATACAGCATTTGTGCTTGATAAAAGACATCCCAATAGAGGACTTTTTGTGAACCTATTGCCTTTTTATGCATCTGGAGATGCGAGCAATAGATTTGAATGATATTTTGTGGACCTATTACTCTTTTTTGTGCACCAATGGTGCGAGTAATAGATTAGGACAACTTCTGTGGACCTATTATCCTTTTGCGCACTGGTGGTGCGGGTAATAGATTTTAAACGAAATCTAACAGAGGTAATATGGACGTGATAGGTTTTGTGGTCTTAGCACCATGTTTTTTATCCCGGGTTGGGTACAGGTGTTAAGTCAAGGGACCATCGGTATCAGAGGTAATATGGACGTAATACACGATAATTAGGAATAATCTTTGGTGGACCTATTACTCTTCTGCGTACTGGTGGTGCGAGTAATAGATTTTGAGACCAAACCCATCAGAGGTAATATGGACGTGATAGGTTTTATGGTCTTAACACCATATCTTTTATCCTGGGTTGGGTACAGGTGTTAAGTCAAGAGACTATCGGTATCAGAGGTAATATGGACGTGATACACGATAGTCAGAAATAATCTTTGGTAGACCTATTACTCTTCTGCGCACTGTGGTACGAGTAATAGATTTTGAGATAAAATCCATCATAGATAATATGGACGTGATAGGTTTTGTGGTCTTAACACCATGTCTTTTATCCTGGGTTGGGTACAGGTGTTAAGTCAAGTGACTATCGGTATCAGAGGTAATATGGACGTGATACACAATAATCAGGACTAGGAAGTTTTCTGTGTGATAAAACATTAGAGTGAAAGTTCAGAGGTATCAGCATACATGACTTGCCACTCAGGGAGATGCGAAGTGAATCCACTCAGAGCAAATATAGTATGAGTTCAGAGGTACTTGGTTTACATAACTCGATAGCCTGGGAGATTTGGTGGTTTGAGGAAGTACCAGCATGTCCTTAGACATAGTATTTCTTTAGGAATTTGCCGTTTATGGGCATCATGAGCAAGTCTTCGTTCTGCTTTGCGAGTCGGTATGCACCGTTGGAGAATACGGTCTCGATGATGTATGGACCCACCCACTTGGGCTAGAATTTGTCGACGGTTTTGTGAGTCATGACCATCGGTCTGCGAATGGCCAAGACGAGATCACCTATTTACAATGTCCTCTTATTGACTTTGTCATAGCTGCTTTTCAATAATTAATGTTGTATTATATTTCCATCTAATTAAATATTTTGCTCTAAATTTTTTTTATGATATAAACAATAACTGATGTAATAATAATAATAATAATAATAATAATAATAATAATAATAATAATAATAATGTATTTATTCTTATTTTTAGAGATTTTCATTTTGAAAACCCTAAGAAAAAATAAGAAAAAAAAGAAAAAGAAAATATATATATATATTTAGAGAAAGAGAGAGGGGCAGCCCTCACCCGCACTCTCTCTCCCTCTCTCGAAACCTCTCTCACCCTCTCGATCTCACTTGAACTCTCTCCCTATCTATAAAAATCTTTCTCTCTCACTCTCATCTCCCTATTTCTCTCCATCTCTCTCTCTCCTTCACTCTTCCCTTCTCTTCCCTCCCTCTTACTCCCGCTACTGCTACTGCGTTTTGCTGTTACTGCTGCTACTGCGCGCTGTCGCTGGCGCACCGCCGGCGCCGCCGTCCGCCACCACCGGCGCCACCCGCCACCGCCGGCCACCACTTCCCACACCATCATCTCCATCTCCATCTCCATCTCCATCTCCACCATCATCACCACCACTATCATCAAAAACCTAACCCTCTTATTCTTCAAAAAAAAAAAGAAATAGGAGAAGAAGATGAAGAAGAATGGAAGAAGATCCAAGCCCTAGCCCCAACTCTATCTTGGGTATAAATTTCCTTCTTCAATATTTTGTTCATCTTTATAAAAATTGGTTATAATTTTCTGTAATTAATTATTTGCTGGAATTATCAATATTATGGGGGTTAATTTAGAAGAAGTTTGGAGAAATCCTAGGTCCCACTCAAGAACCCAAGGCAAGTCCTCTCCGAATTCTCATATTTCAATTTCGAAATCTATAGTTCAAACCCTAGATTTATATTCAGTTTTAAATATGCCTAATTGGATTCAAATCGATATTTCGGACTCACATAAATTCAATTTGATAACCAAATGTGTGTGTGTGTGTGTGTGTGTGTGTGTGTGTATATATATATATATATATATATATATATATATATATATATATATATATAAGTGCAAGAAATTTTTTATGGATATTTGATCAATTTTTAATTTTTGCATTTCTTGCCTTCCTAAGACATTTTATATTATACAAAATTGATTTTTCTGTCTTGTAGCTGAATACTGTTCCCTTTTTTCATGGATGGCGTGAACGTAACATCACAAATGCCATAGTACTTAGAATTTTCTATGTTCTCATTATATTTATATGGTTTTGATAATACTAATGGAGTGCATTGTGTATCATGTAAATAGAACAAACATGATTAGGTCCAAATGACGGGTTGGGTAGCTGATTTTGATGAATCTCCTGTTTATCTAGAATATGTTTTATTATTAACATTTATGTTTCTAGTTAATACGCATTACTTTTAGGCCAATATTCTAATTCAGTCAGATTCTTGCATGAAACACGAACTCATATTTCAAGCCACTTGTATATTCTCCACCTCCTTGTTGCATTAGAAGAGAGTAATTGAATAATACTAACCCAAAAAGTTAATTTGAAAGCTACAGGGTTTGGGGCTCCGAATTTAAATCCAAATATCAATATCTGAGGATTCTATCCAGTATTATCAAATCTAATAAGAAAACAATGTTATTTTTGTACAAATATATGTTGAATAGCGAGAGTTAATGCTTAACACATCCAAAATCTACGTTCTTTAGGGTACATGAACCATACATCTCAGAGAAGATTTTACATGAAAGATTTATTTGTGAGCAAAATGTCCTTTGAAAATATTATTTTTATGAAAAACAGAAGTTCGATTCATCTTCTTTTCATTTTCCTTTCTCTTCACTGAGCTAATTTACCTCTACTTGTATCTTTGGTTTCTTGATTTTCTCCGGTTCCCTTCCTTCATATTTTGCACTAGGACTGGAATCCGTAATTAAAATATAGCATTGAAAGTTATATGTTGATATTACTATGTTGCTAATAATTGTGTTTTATTGAGCTTGGATAACATTTAGGAAAGCGCACTGCTAATAATCCAAAATAGTTTGCTTGCAAAAGGAAAAGGTATAAAAAAATCGATTGCTTGCTTGCTTGCAAAGGTAAGAAAACTTTAAAAAAACTGCACTTTTATTTTTATTGTGTGTTTCCGGTGTTGAGGGTTGCTCCACCGAAGGGGTCGGCGAACCCGATATATTATCTGCGTGGTTCCGGTGTTGAGAGTTGCTCCACCGAAGGGGTCGACGAACCCGGATTTATATTTTTATGTTATATATTGTCTTTTGTGAATTTTCGGAGTCGCCTTATACAAAGGAGACTCTGCCGAAATTTTTGGAAAATTCAAGAGTGTCAAATTTTCGACCTTCAGAAAAATCGGGTTACTCCCTAAGATCTAAAGTCATTTAGAAAAGATACTTATAATCATTTAGGAAGCATTGGGCGGGGGAGAACAAACTGAATATCCCTAAATGTCCCGTAACATAATTACAACAAAAAGCTGATCAGTATTTTGTTTGCTCAAGGGAGGCAAACTAAGCCCAAGGGAGGCTCTTATTTTGTTTGCTCAAGGGAGGCAAACTAAGCCCAAGGGAGGCTCCAGATTTTTACATCTATCTCGACAGTAACATCGAATAGATGATTGTTAAGCCCAAGGGAGGCTCGGAATTCACAGCCTGATCCCGGGTTAACGGGATTGTTGACGGAAAATGTTTAGATGAATATTCAGGGATTGTTCTCCAAATTGCATTGCATTTTAGGGTTAGTCCAAGGGAGGCATATTTTAATTTTTCCCAAGGGAGGCATATTTCAATTTTGTGCAAGGGAGGCAATTTTTATGATAAGCTTAAGGGAAGCTCAGAATTTTTACATCTACATCGACAGTAACATATCCTTCAAATTTCATTTCATTCTAGGAGAAAATTACCCCATTTTAAATAAAGCCAAAAAGGATGTTTCTACTTAAATGAATGGAATTATAACAATGTAAAATCACATATTTCTATTCTTCTAACAAAAAATCTTTACGTTTCATTCCTTATTATATTTTCCTTAAGCGTTTTTTGGCCGAGGACTTGCTTGCCGTTTCTAAATGACATAGTATTGTTCACTAGATTTATTAGCAGTGTACCAAGTGAAGCCGCTATCAGGTACTGAAGGACAACTGGAGATCAAGGACATGTTGATATCATTGAAGACGTTCAAGTTAGAACAAGAATTCTTTTTTCTCTACTTGTTTAAGGTATAATTGTATTATTTATAGTTGGGTTCAAAATTGTATTGGGTAGAGATAGTGATATTCATGTTCAATTAGTTAGAATGTCTTAGTTTTAGATTATTGCTGATTTGAATTTATGTAAGTTATGACCTGCTTTTTATCTATGCACGAACCTTACGGACGACAATCGTAAATTCGACGCGTAGCCTGGGGATGTGTTTATGACGTCACCGTTTGAATTTGGGAAGCGGGGCGTGACACGTCTTTTAGTGGTAGCCCATGCAGGTCAACAAAGAATGGAAAATCTAGGATAGGGTGCAGGTCAGACATTGCATAGAGAAAATAGGATAGGGTGCAGGTCTGATAACCCAAGGATAGGATATAGGCCAAGATCTAAGGAAACATATGCGAGCTAAGACAAGATGTTGGCCAAGATTATGGGGAGACCCTATAGGCTAAGGTATAAACTTAAAGATATGTTTTAGGAAATATCCAAGAGATACCAAATAGAATTGTTTATGTTAGATTGTATTCCATAGTATCTTTATAAAATTTCTATAGTGAGTATCTATGATCAGGTGTCCTTACCTAGGTCATGGGTAGTATAAAGATAGACATAATCATTCTAGGCCTATTAAGTTAGGGAGAATAGGACAAGTATTCTCGTCTGAGCTGATAAAAGAATCTATATGACTCCTTAAGAATCTTGGACTTTGTATCTCTAGTAAACCCGGAGTTTATATATATTTTTGAACCATTACATAGTTAGAAATAGTGAAGGGGTAAGTATAGATATAAATATATTTTGAATGATTACTGGGTAGGAAAGTACTAGCAATAACTTGTCTAGGGTTTTGCATAATAAGTTATTGTATAGAGTATTATATACATATTATATTAAGAAGCTAATTCCTTATTCCTTACTCCCTCTAGACTTCTATCGATGCCTAAGTCCTGACTCATTCTCCTTTATCTGTTGAATTTTCTGCGGTCTGGGTATTTCGCAAACCCAATCTACTTCAAAATTTTCAATTTTGTTGCTTCACTTAACATTCACTAAAAGGAAATCTAGAATTGTATCCTCAATCTTTTCTTCCATTTACATCCTTTCCTGGCATCCCTATTTCAGGAATTGCACTCTATCTAATATCCATTGTAATTTACTCTTTTGATATATTTTTCTTTTCTATGAAGTGAATGCTTTGATTGGTTTTTGTGTAAATAATATTTATGTGAATGAATACTTATTGTGTCTTGACACCTAAAATTTTCTAATGAATCGTGAAATGAGAAGTTGTTGCAGCCATTCGGACTAGCCATCCAAATTGGCGAGGCACATATTGTCGAAAAATGATTCAGGAATTCAATAAAATATTCGGGGATCAAGACATAATTTTTCATAATGAATTTTTGAACTTATATTCGAATTTTGATTTCATTTTACCTTGATATGGAATTTGAAAACGTCATTTAAAATGACATATAATGCTTTTGATAATATAGGTATATGAGTTTATTTTATATTATAATATTATCTATTAGTTTGATACCAAGATAAAATAACGTTGATGATATTTGGAGAACTTGAAATTAAGTATTGCTTTTTGAATATATTTTGGATTACTAAGAATATCATGATCTATAAAGCTACTTCACAATCATGATTCCTTCTCATTCTATGGATATCATTGGCGTGGTAGCAAAAGTTGCAGCCATGAATCCTGAGAGTGAAACGGTATCTTGATTGCAGCCATATGCGCAATGGCGAGGCACAAGATTACTATATCACGCCAGAAAATGAGAATAAGAAATATGAATTTGAATTCAAAGATCATACATGTTTATGGTTTGAAACAACATGGTATCTGACCAATTCTATTTGGCTTTATGGAATTTCAAGAATTTTGATGATTTCTATTAATTTTTGGATTGTTCTTATCTTCGTAAAGCTTTTGATAACTATATTTCAAGATATTTTGTTTAATAATTTAATAAATTAATACTTCATCTCTGTAAGGTGGGTAGAATATTTGTTTTCTCTGTGATCGTTTTTGAAAAACTTATCTTTAAATTTAAATTTCGAGGACGAAATTTTTGTAAGGTGGGTAGAGTGTCATAGCTGCTTTTCAATAATTAATGTTGTATTATATTTCCATCTAATTAAATGTTTTGCTCTAAATTTGTTTTTATGATATAAACAATAATTGATGTAATAATAATAATAATAATAATAATAATAATAATAATAATGTTTTCATTCTTATTTTTAGAGATTTTCATTTTGAAAACCCTAAGAAAAAAAAGAAAAAAGAAAAAAGAAAAGAAAAGAATACATATATATATATATATATATATATATATATATATATATATATATATATATATATATATATATATATATTTTAATTTTTTATATATATATATATATATATATATATATATATATATATATATATATATATATATATATATATATATATATAGAGAGAGAGAGAGAGAGAGAGAAAGAGAGAGGGGCAGTCCTCACCCGCACTCTCTCTCCCTCTCTCACTCTCTCGATCTCTCTCTCACTCTCTCGGTCATCTCTCTCTCTCTCTCTCGAACTCTCTCTCCCTATCTACAAAAATCTTCCTCTCTCACTCTCATCTCCCTATTTCTCTCCATCTCTCTCTCGGCTTCACTCTTTCCTTCTTTTCCCTCCCTCTTACTCCCGCTACTGCTATTGCGTTCTGCTGTTACTGCTGCTACTGTGCGCTGCCGCTGGCGCACCGCCGACGCCGCCGTCCGCCACCACCGGCGCCACCCGCCACCGCCGGCCACCACTTTCCACACCATCATCTCCATCTCCATCTCCATCTCCACCATCATCACCACCACCATCTTCAAAAACCTAACCCTCTTATTCTTCAACAAAAAAAGAAATTGGAGAAGAAGATGAAGAAGAATGGAAGAAGATCCAAGCCCTAGCCCCAACTTTATCTTGGGTATAAATTTCCTTCTTCAATATTTTGTTCATCTTTATAAAAATTGGTTATAATTTTTTGTAATTAATTATTTGCTGGAATTATCAATATTAGGGGGGTTAATTTAGAAGAAGTTTGGAGAAATCCTAGGTCCCACTCAAGAACCCAAGGCAAGTCCTCTCCGAATTCTCATATTTCAATTTCGGAATCTATAGTTCAAACCCTAGAATTATATTCAGTTTTAAATATGCCTAATTGGATTCAAATCGATATTTCGGACTCACATAAATTCAATTTGATAACCAAATGTGTATATATATATATATATATATATATATATATATATATATATATATATATATATATATATATAAGTGCAAGAAATTTTTTATGGATATTTGATCAATTTTTAATTTTTGCATTTCTTGCCTTCCTAAGACATTTTATATTATACAAAATTGATTTTTCTGTCTTGTAGCTGAATACTGTTCCCTTTTTTCATAGATGGCGTGAACGTAACATCACAAATGCTATAGTACTTAGAATTTTCTATGTTCTCATTATGTTTATATGGTTTTGATAATACTAATGGAGTGCATTATGCATCATGTAAATAGAACAAACATGATTAGGTCCAAGTGACGGGTTGGGTAGCTGATTTTGATGAATCTCCTGTTTATCTAGAATATGTTTTATTATTAACATTTATGTTTCTAGTTAATACGCATTACTTTTAGGCCAATATTCTAATTCAGTCAGATTCTTGCATGAAACACAAACACATATTTCAAGCCACTTGTATATTCTCCACCTCCTTGTTGCATTAGGAGAGAGTAATTGAATAATACTAACCCAAAAAGTTAATTTGAAAGCTACAGGGTTTGGGGCTCCGAATTTAAATCCAAATATCAATATCTGAGGATTCTATCCAGTATTATCAAATCTAATAAGAAAACAATGTTATTTTTGTACAAATATATGTTGAATAGCGAGAGTTAATGCTTAACACATGCAAAATCTACGTTCTTTAGGGTACATGAACCATACATCTCAGAGAAGATTTTACATGAAAGATTTATTTGTGAGCAAAATGTCCTTTGAAAATATTATTTTTATGAAAAACAGAAGTTCGATTCATCTTCTTTTCATTTTCCTTTCTCTTCACTGAGCTAATTTACCTCTACTTGTATCTTTGGTTTCTTGATTTTCTCCGGTTCCCTTCCTTCATATTTTGCACTAGGACTGGAATCCGTAATTAAAATATAGCATTGAAAGTTATATGTTAATATTACTATGTTGCTAATAATTGTGTTTTATTGAGCATGGATAACATTTAGGAAAGAGCACTGCTAGTAATCCAAAATAGTTTGCTTGCAAAAGGAAAATGTAAAAAAAATCGATTGCTTGCTTGCTTGCAAAGGTAAGAAAACTTTAAAAAAAAACTGCACTTTTATTTTTATTGTGTGTTTTCGGTGTTGAGGGTTGCTCCACCGAAGGGGTCGGCGAACCCGATATATTATCTGCGTGGTTCCGGTGTTGAGAGTTGTTCCACCGAAGGGGTCGGCGAACCCGGATTTATATTTTTATGTTATATATTGTCTTTTGTGAATTTTCGGAGTCACCCTATACAAAGGAGACTCTGTCAAAAATTTTGGAAAATTCAAGAGAGTCAAATTTTTGACCTTCAGAAAAATCGGGTTACTCCCTAAGATCTAAAGTCATTTAGGAAAGATACTTAGAATCATTTAGGAAGCATTGGGCGGGGGAGAACAAACTGAATATCCCTAAATGTCCCGTAACATAATTAAAACAAAAAGCTTATCAGTATTTTGTTTGCTCAAAGGAGGCAAACTAAGCCCAAGGGAGGCTCTTATTTTGTTTGCTCAAGGGAGGCAAACTAAGCCCAAGGGAGGCTCAAGATTTTTACATCTATCTCGACAGTAACATCGAGTAGATGATTGTTAAGCCCAAGGGAGGCTCGGAATTCACAGCCTGATCCCGGGTTAACAGGATTGTTGACGGGAAATGTTTAGATGAATATTCAGGGATTGTTCTCCAAATTGCATTGCATTTTAGGGTTAGTCCAAGGGAGGCATATTTCAATTTTGCCCAAGGGAGGCATATTTCAATTTTGTCCAAGGGAGGCAATTTTTATGATAAGCTCAAGGGAAGCTCGGAATTTTTACATCTACATCGATAGTAACATATCCTTCAAATTTTATAGGAGGAAATTATCCCATTTTAAATAAAGCCAAAAAGGATGTTTCTACTTAAATGAATAGAATTATAACAATGTAAAATCACATATTTCTATTCTTCTAACAGAAAATCTTTACGTTTCATTCCTTATTATATTTTTCTTAAGCGTTTTTGGCCGAGGACTTGCTTGTCGTTTCTAAACGACCTGGTATTGTTCACTAGGTTTTGTAGCAGTGTACCAAGTGAAGCTGCTATCAGGTACTAAAGGACAACTGGAGATCAAGGACATGTTGATACCATTGAAGACATTCAAGTTAGAACAAGAATTCTTTTTCTCTACTTGTTTAAGGTATAATTGTATTATTTATAGTTGGGTTCAAAATTGTACTGGGTTGAGATAGTGATGTTCATGTTCAATTAGTTAGAATGTCTTAGTTTTAGATTATTGCTGACTTGAATTTATGTAAGTTATGACCTGCTTTTTATCTATGCACTAACCTTACGGGCGACAATCGCGAATTCGACGCGTAGCCTCGGGATGTATTTATGACGTCGCCATTTGAATTTGGGAAGCGGGGCGTGACAGACTTTCTTATTGAAGGCCCGAAAGATGCATGCTTGATAAATCTCGATGCTTTGTTGAGCTTGCAAATGTTTTCCGTCTAAAGCTTCCAATTCTTATAGCCGTCGATGGTAGTTATCATCCAACATCAACCGGTAAGTAAGGGCCACACGCAGTGAGGGGATCAGAGTCTCCAACGGAAGAACTGCCTCACTCCCGTACACCAGAGAGAACGGTGTATTTCTTGTAGCCGTCCGACTCGTAGTACGGTACGTCCATAAGCACTCGCCCAACTTTTCATTCTAGTCGCGCTTGTTTGAAGACATAAACTTCTTGAGAAGCTTGATTATGGTCTTGTTAAAGGCTTCGGCCTGACCATTAGCTGATGGGTATATGCCGTTGAAGCCACATTCTGAATCTGATTCTTGTCACAGAATCGATAGAAGGCATGGCTTACAAACTGCGGACCATTGTCATGAATGATCTTTCGTGGCAGTCCAAAATGGTAAATAACATGATGTTTTATGAAACTGATAACGTTTGATGTCTTTATCTCTGCCAGCGGAACAACTTCCGCTCACTTGGAGAAGTAGTCGGTAACTGCAAGTATAAACGAGTGCCCTTTGGACGACGGTAGGGTGATTGGGCCAACGATGTCCATTCCCCATACTTCAAATGGCCACGAGGCCACTTTTGGGTTGGTACAAGAATTCGGATGTCAGATGTATGAAATCTGCGTAGATCTGACAAGCCTTACACTTCTTTGCATAATTGACTGTGTCTACTACCATCGTAGGCCAGTAATAACCCATCCGACAGAGATGGTCCTGCAACTTCGGGCCAGGTTGGTGAGCCCCACAAATGCCATCGTGAGCCTCGCGTAAGGCTTCTGCATTTAAAAGACATCTTAATAGTAGCCCGTCGTAAGATCGTCGATATAATTTGTTTATGTGTCATAAAAGAATCTAAGAGAATGCTTTTCTGATTGAAGTCTCTTCTTTCACATTCTCAGGCACAATTTCATAGGCTGCAAAATCGGTGAACGGGAGTCTCCAGTCTTGCATGTCATTGGTCATCTGGGCGGAGTAACTCGTACCTAGTTGAACGTTGTTTTTGGGACATACCAGCTCATGGTCTACAACGTCGACTAGATGATGAGCATGGTTTGGAACCGCCAAAGAAGCGGTGAGGCCTGCTAGGGCATCGGCTTCAATATTTTGGAGCCTAAGAACATATTCTATAAAGAACCGTTCCAAGATTGCAATGATGGCGATTGCTGTCTGATGATAAGGAATCAGGACCATGTTGTGAACCTCGTATGAGCCTCGAATCTGATTAACAATCAGCTGTGAGTCACCATACGCTTCTAGGTATTCAACCACCACTTCTTTTACGAGTCGGAGCCCGATGACCAGAGCATTATATTCAGCTACATTGTCTGAACATGGTTCTGTGAGAGAATATGCCTGATTGACGACCAATCCAGAGAAAAAAAATAATACTATCCTGACTCCAGCGATGATATCACCTTGGGGCCCCGTCCTTGAAGCATCGTCGAAGAACATTCGCCAAACGTCATCATGTGAAGTCATGTTTGAGTTAATGACTTCGTTTGGGATTTTTTCATAGATTCTGGTTGTTTTTGAGCCTGGATGGGCTGCTAGGAAGTCGGCCAAGGCTTGACCTTTGACAGCCTTCTGTGGAACGAAAACTATGTCATAGGGGGATAATAGTATCACCCAGGTGGCTAGACGAGAACTGAGTGCGCCTGGCTTGGTCATGAGAACCCTGAGGGGGTTAACTCGTGAGACAACATGGATGGTCTGCCCTGTCACATAGTGTCATATTTTTTGAATGGCGAACACCAAGACAAGGCATTCCTTCTCCACGGTGGTGTACCTATGTTTCGGCCCCACCATCATTTGGCTGAGATAGTAAATGGCTTGTTCGTGTCCCGTATTATTGTTCTGTGCTAGCAAGGCACCGAGGGAGTGTTCTATCGTCCGTACATAGAGTAGAAAGGCTTTTCGGCGATCGGGGCTACCAGAATTGGTGAATTCGTCAAGTATTCCTTAATATCATTAAAGGCGCGTTGACATTCTTCATTCCATACGAAGGAGACGCCTTTCTTCATGAGTTGTGTGAAGGGTTGACATCGCCCTGAGAGGTTAGATATGAACCTCATGATGTAGGCTAGTCTTCTCTGAAGGCCGCGGAGTTCACGGAGGTTCCTCGGTGGACTCATCTCCAGGATTGCTTTTGTCTTATCGGGGTCTATGTGAATACCCTAGAAAGTGATGACTGTTTGCCATTAAAATTCTTTGATTGCAAATTTTAATACAAACAGAACAGTGTTACAATATAGGACTTAGATGTAGTCCTAGGAGTACACTTTTGTTTATCTGGGTCCCTTGTGCCGATGGAGTGAGTGGTAATGCGTTGATTTCGTTGACGATCTGACGACGGTTATCAGTTCTTTGAAGGTCTGGATTGCTCTGGGTGCTGGAGCTTTCCGAGAGGAGGAAGACGTTGAGTGTCTGTATCTGCCTCTCTGGTGATGCGAAGTCTCTGTATGTTTGCTGTGTAGGTAGGTATATGTGTGTGTACGTAGGTGTGGAAGAAGGAAATGGTCCCTCTCTTTATATAGTCTGCAGGCTGGCTGCTCATGCGCGCATGTAGGATGCGCCTGTACGCGGGGACGCCATATGTTGATTGCTGATGGAGGCGTATGGACGATGCGCCCTGATCGAGGGGTTGACTTCTTCAGGTTGCTGTTGTAAACCGGCACGTAGCAGAGGAGAAGATCTTTCTGTTGCTGAGATCTCGGATGAGTTGAGTCCAAGGACATGTGTCATCGACCCATGGCTCGGAGATCTCGGATTTGGTGGGGGAATAATCTGGTAAGATGCGCCTAGGATTGGGCGTATGAGGAGACATTGGCTCGTAACCTTTAGGAGTCACGAACCATTCTGGGCGCATGGCTTTTGAGGCGTATGCAGAGCTTCATCAGTGACTTTACTCCTGTCTTTTGTGATCAGGGAGAAGTCTGGGGTGCATGGCTTTTGAGGCACATGCAGAGTTTTAACAGTGACTTTCCTTCTGTGTTTAGGGATCAGTGAAAAGTCTGAGGCGCATAGCTTTTGAGGCGTATGCAGATTTGGGCGCATGGCTGCGGAGGCGCATGCGAGTGGTTGAGTGGCCACGTGGCAGTATCCGTCGAAGGGAAGTAATGATGATGCTGACGTTGGCGATGCTTCATCTTCTGAAAAAGCTGCCGACTGTTCAGACTTCGGGAGGCGTGCTGCCAACTCTGTCAGTTCAGTATTTAATGTTTATGACATTCGATGGACAGCTGAGTGGGCGCATCGGTTGGCGTTCTACTAGGCGTATGGGGACGCATGGGGGCGCATCCCCTGTGATGCGCTTGGTGCTGAAAGGCACGTCTGTGTGATACGCTTGATGTTGAAGGGCGCGTCTGTGTGTTGCACGTTCTGGCCGGCGCATCCGCTTCGTGACACGTCTTTAATGGTACGACTGTTACGTTTTTCGAGTGCTTTAAATAGCCGTTTTAACTTGGCTGAATTTGAAGCATCCGGTTCATCCATTTAATGCAAATTTATTGTACGGAATTCGGAGAGCCATCCACTTGGCGCATGGGTTTGATCTGCCCGGCCTATAAATAGTGGCATGGAGAGAAGGTTTGCTTCTCGTTCTCTCACGTCTTTACGACATAAACTTGTGTACTCGAATTCATTCTGTTGACGAGATGCTCCCGAGGGTGAAGATGCGACGCAATGTCTTCATTGATGTACTTAAAGGTGACTGTTACATCTAAAAGTCAGAGTCGAGGGCTTCTGAGGCAGGCGGAAGGTGCCTGTTACATCCAAAGATAGGGATGCTCGAGCCTCGTCTTCGTTGTGCAGGAAGAGTCGTAGATCGGAATGGCGGTGCTACGGCTTTGGTGGCTCTTTCTTCCTTCAAAATGGGTGTAGCCCATTCTGGTTGTGTTAAAAGCTACTCCTTTGGCCGTGGTTTCGATTACTGTCTTCCTTGGTATTTGGAGGCTATTTCGAAGCCTCCCCTGGCCACAGGTTGGCTTGTGGTTCTTTTTCTTTCCTTGGCTAGAGGGTTGATTGCCACCCTTGTTCTGCTCAATAAATGCTTCATTAGTCGAAGCATTTAGATGGCGGTGAGCCTGGCTGGAAGAGCGGCACATAACTGGGCTGTTGAAGGGATGCACATAACTGAGCTGCCAAAAGGATACACATAACTGAGGATGCACATAACTGAGCTGCTGAAAAGGATGCGTCTTGCTGAGGACGCATGGTGGGACGCGCCTGGCTGAGGGCGCATGTTGATTGCTGCGCCTACTTGAGGGCGCATGTTGGCTGCTGGCTGTAGACTTAGGATCTTTTCTTTGTAGAAATTCTCCTTTGTATAGTCTTTCTTAGACATGTAATAGACTTTTATATGTTGAATAAAAAAGTCCTCTTTCATGTCTATATTTGTTGCTTTTTGCTGTGAAGTACTTTGTCCAAGCTTTGGCGCATGTAGTCTGGCGCATAGACTTTCTGGTTCTGAAATTCCATGCTTCTACAAGACCCCCTTCAAAGTTTTCAAAACTTTTGGATAAGTTTTGGAATACTTTGAATAAGAAGCATGGTAGTAGAGGCGCATGACCGTCGTGGCGCATAGATACTCCGTGCGTCAGTGATGGGGCGCATGCTCCGCTCAGTTAGTACAAATGATGACGCCTCGGTAACCGAAAAAGATTAATGATGATCTTTTTGGTTTTATTTGTGGTTATCTTTTCATGGAACCCGAGGCGATGGCTGAGATCACACATCATCGGTTCACGCGTGTGACCAAGCCCTATAAATAGGTGAGAGATGGAGAGAGAGTTCTTCTTCTCCTTGCTTTTGCTTTCTTTAGAGTTCTTCTACAAAAACCCTAACTTTTCTTCTCTCAAAGAATGGCTCCCAAGACTCCTCACGGCGGTACTGGCAAGGAAAAGGAGCTGACAGAGTATGCCGAGGAGGATGCTCCTATCACCATTGTGACTCCGGCTGACGTTCGACCCGCTGTGACGGGTGGGTGTCGTCTCTTCCACTACTTTCTTTTTTTAGACGATCCTTGGATCATGCGACTGAGTTGGTGTGCCCTAACTCTCTTCTGCCGACGCGCATGGACTTCTGTCCGCGCCGAGGTTTTACCCCGCCGACGTGCATAGGTTTAGGCCTTTATCATGCACCGAGGTTTAACTGCGGACGCGCATGGGTTTACACCCTGATGATGCGCCGAAGCCTCTTGCTGACGCGCATGGGTTTATACCCTGATGATGCGTCGAAGACTTTCACTGAGGCGCATAGGTTTACACCCTGATGATGCGCTGAAGCTTTTTACTGAGGCGCATGGGTTTACACCCTGATGATGCACCAGGTTGCTTTGACACACTTTGTCTTTTTGCCTGACTTTTTGATTTTTGTTGTGCCAGTATCGATGACGATTCCTTTGCTGAATGAGGTCCTTCTGGATGCTTCCCTTTGTCAAATGGGAGTTGATTTTGACGAGGCGGTTTTCAACCCTACCAAGGGTGCTATCTTACAGGATCAACCTCCTGAGAGAGTGCTGCAGATCCAGAACCAGTTGCCGATTTTCCTCCAGAGTATGATGGAGAGCGGAAAACTGAAATCTGCTGAATCCGAGGATGTGACCTTCTTAAAACCTGCCTCTTTGTTCGGTGACCGCATGATCTCCACTGAAGCGAAGATACTGAAAGTCAAAGAAGAGTGGTTCTTTTCTACAAAAGGCATGGTGCTGTACATACGACAACTTGACCGCCAGTTGCCGCTGACGGCCTTCTATCGTTTAGCTTCGAAGAGAAGGATGTCCTGGGAGCTTACTCCTTCTCAAGGAGGGGCCCTGGGGGGTGCTCTTTCGATTGATGCTACCTCGAACCAGAGGGATACCCTGGCTGCTTCACGAACCGGTCCCTCGTTCAGTTACCGAACTTTGCATCCTGGGAGCCTCTACAGTGAAGTCCCAAATGACACTTTTGCCTTCAGTGCCTCAACCTTCGCAAGTCGGATACTGACATCGAGGGTCATGTATCCGAAAGGTGGCTTTAGGGTTGAAGGTTGGTGTCATCATATCTCGAGGTGGGACGAGTTGACTATTTGGGTGCTTTCGAAGTTCAAGGCTGAGCTCAAGGAGATTGGGCTGACAGCCGCTATCCGTGCCACACAGGCTGGCGTGGATCTCAATAAGCCTATGTTCCTTGCACTCTTAGAATTGTTCAACACCCAGACTGGCACCTTCTATACT
The DNA here is from genome assembly GCA_029216955.1 of Iris pallida. Taxonomy (NCBI): domain Eukaryota; kingdom Viridiplantae; phylum Streptophyta; class Magnoliopsida; order Asparagales; family Iridaceae; genus Iris; species Iris pallida. The sequence goes on along the minus strand of JANAVB010008600.1, from coordinate 1,932,067 downwards.
CTAGTGGGGGAGTTGGGGTTGGCTCTCCATGAGATGTACGAAGTGTCCAAGCTTCCCTGGGACTCAGAACCGTACGAGGAATATTTCTCGTCGAATGAAGAGATCCAGGTTCTGGAAAATAAGGACTCGGAGATGATGGCCGTTTTCAAAGAAGTGGCGAGCCATCATTATTTGATGCACCGGAAGGACAAAGGCAAGACCCAGCCTCATATGACTGCTTGGAGGGATTATGTTTTCAAGCAGGATTTGGCGGACCCCTCGAGGATCCAGTTTACGACTCCGCAAGGGCTGAAACCTGCGAAAGTGACTTCTGAGATAAGCCGGCTGGACGAGAGGACTCCTCGTTCTAATGAGAATAGCGAGAATGCGTATAGCTGCTTCTGGCACTGTGCGCACCGGATGTCGTCTAAGACGGTGCTGACGGCATACTTGATGATATGGCTCCGAGATTGTGTGTTTGCGGGCGGATCTGGTGCAGTGGAGAGGGTACACTGGAACCTTATTTTGCCTGCCGTAAAGTTGGCTTTTGGACGTCCCTTAGCTCTCCTTCCCGCGATGGTGTGTAACCTGTTGCAGGGTTTGAGGACTTTTGCTGATGACGTGATCCAGGGGAGAGGTAAAAACGACAACTTTTCCCGGGCTGAACTGCCATTCCATTATCTTATGGGATGGCTGATTCTGCATCATCTGAACGTGATTAGTCCAGGTCCGGAGGAGGATCATGTTGAAGGAGATGCCTTTATCCGCCACTTCTACAAGAGGAAGTGGTTACACACTGGCGTCCCCGTTTGCAGGAGAGTTTTATCCTACCTTCAGGGGTGGGAGATTGCCAAGGTTGGCCCCATCTTCAAAGATTTTGAAGCTGACCAAGATTTAGTCGACTCTAGTGAAGACGCGATTACTTTGCCGAAATAGGGTTTTCGTTGGTTGCAAAGTATTCGGCCTTCTCACTTGGTCTATCGGAACCAGAATAGGTGTTATCTGGAGCCATATCTGCCCAGCCGGTTCGCTCGCCAGTTTGGCTATACCCAGCTAATGCTACGGAATCCCAGTAACAGTCTGGGGTTCATCGGTAGTTTACTGGATGGAGCCCGGGGCTGGCAATATTACAATGCTGGGTGTACTGGTGTTCAGTTTACGGCGCTCGTTCGCAACCCTCGGCCACAGATCCTGTATTCGGCAGCTAAGCTGTATTGCACAATGAATACTGTGTCTCCAGGTTATGATAGAGAGACTAGTTTCATCAATGGAACTCAGCTGGAGGCCACGGCGAACATGTTGATGGTGGCTCGGTCATATCGTCCACCAGAACTGGCGGGATATTGGGCTGCTGCTGCAGCATCAGTGAGAGATCCCCTTGTTGGAAAGAGGCGGGCTGACGCGGAAGCCGGCTCGTCTGTACCAAAAAGGTCGAGAAAGATGACGACTCCAAAGACCACGGGGGTGCCACCTGTACCGCCAGTAGAATCAGCTCCTGCTGAGGTAAGGAGTCCTTTGTAATTTTGACTCATCTTGTCATTTTGGTGACTTGTGCTTTTCTTCTTGTAGGGATCATCGAAGAAGAAGACCCGTGTTTCAAAACCGGGTGTCAGTAAACCGAAGGAGGTAGCAAGCTCTTCTGACGAGCGCATCCCTCCGATGGTAATGTCTCCAATAGAGGAGAGTCCTTGAGATGTTCCCATAGAGGTTTTACTATCTCCAAACTTTGTTGAAAGAGATGCAGAGGTTGCAGCAACTTTTGGGATGGTGCCAGCTGCCGTCAGGGCCTTAGACGTTGAGGGTCCAGCGGACACGGGGCTTCGTGATGATAAAGTGGAGTGGAGTTCGTCGTCTTCGGATGACGCTGCTCCAGAGTTGCAAGAGCCTGTTACGGGGGTAATAGAGATGGTTGGAACAGAGAAGAGGGTTGATTCCCCTCCTTGTCATGATGATGGGAGGTCGGCTGCAGCATTGCTGAGCCCTACCCCAGACTCAGCGGCGGAAGCTGAGGTGGCTACCAATCAGGAGGTAGCGACAGATCCTGTCCCTGTAGAGGGATTTGATGAAGAGACTCGTCTGGCGGTCCTGACTTCAGGGACGAGTCAGGAGGCAAGTGTTGATCTCTCCGTTCTGCCAGGGGAGGTACTGGCTGCTGATAGCATGTTGGGGGTTGATGAGGTGGCCACTGACGTCGGTGGTACTTCCAAGTTCGGAAAGGGTAAGGGTATGAAACTATCTGTTGCCCCTTCCACTTGGGGTACTATCTCGACACCTGTGCCGGCTTCTTCCGCTCTCTTGGCTCCTGGGCTAGTAGCCCAGCCCCTGTTGATGAAGAGCCTATTGATGCCGAGGTTCCAGCCTCGCAGGTTGAGGTCGGCGGGTCTTCTTCCAGTCCGCCAACTGGGGTAGCTCCTCCAACCCCTACTATGACGCCACAGGTGTTGGCGGACGCGGATGAATATGTGAAATTCATCGTTGAGGCAGTGTACAAAATGTTGCAGAGGGGGGTGTCGACAGTGATGGATGCCAAGGGGAGCTTGGCGACAGCAAGAACTCTGGCACTGCCTCATATCAACCTGATCCGTCTTCACCAGGGCCACGATCATATGGCCGTTATTCTGGAAGCCACGGTGGCTGAGTTGGACGAGCGGCTTTCTGAATTAGAGCGCATCTAGCGAAATGACCTCTCCGTTCTGATAGATGCGAAGAAGGAGAAGCTGCTCGCCGAAACTGAGTCTTCCTACCAGGCCATTGTGAGTGCCTGGGAATGCGAAGTGTCTGAGACTGAAGCTACAGTGGAGCGGTTATCTCAGTCTACGCGGGAGACAGTGGAGACGCGAGCTACGTTGGACGCTAATATCGCGGAGATTGACGCCCAGATCCGCCGCCTTGAGGACCAGCGGGCCCGACTCCTATTGGACGCCGAAATGTCCAGGCTGAACACGTAGTATTCAAGAAGTAGGAAGCAGCTTTCACTCACCGAGCTCTTATCCTGGCTCAGCAGAGACAGCAGCTTGATGAGAAGCACGAGAATGAAACTTCTGTTGAGGCTGTTGAAGCGATGCATCAAGAAGCTGAACGTCGAGTCTTGGCGACTGTGGAGACTCGGGCGGCAGACTTGAAACGCCGAATTGTAGAGCTTTCCGCCAACCCTGGGGATATTTAGGGCTTGTAGTCTCTGTTTTTTGTATTTTTACAACTCTTGCTGGGGATAGTGTAATCCTTTACTCTTCTTTTTTAGAAATAAAGAAGTACACCATTTTCTGCGATGTGTTCATTTTTGCTTGTCATGAACTTTGATGATTTGTGTGGACCTATTATCTTTTGCGTACCTTGGTTTTAGGTACAGATAATAAGTTTGAGAGAACCCTCATGTTTGCTCAGAGGTGATGTGGACGTGGCAAATATGGGGTTCAAATGATAGAATCCTCCTACTCAGAGGTGTTATGGACGTGGTAGGAATGACTCTGGAGGATACGCGAAACTACTCAGAGGTAATGTGGACGTGGAAGTTCTGCGATCAATGTACGGCAATGCGGGGGTTGTCTGTACGGGATATTTATTCAGAGGTAATGTGGACGTGGTAAACATGATGGACAGCGTAGTTTTACGGGGTGTAAGATTCCGCCTTGTAGGGTGTAGGAGGACAACTCAGAGGTGATGTGGACGTGGTTGTCCTTCTACTGGAGGATGCTACGGAACAACTGGGTTCCGGAAGCGTATGATTTTGTGGAGTGGAAGTACATGTCTGAAAAGATGTCAAGAGTAGTACTTCTTCAGGAACTTGCCGTTGATGGGCATCATGAACTAGTCCCCATTGGGTTTGGCGAGGCGGTAAGCACCGTTTGAGTATACCGTCTCGATGATGAAAGGTCCTTTCCACTTGGGCTCGAACTTTTCTGGTGTCTGCCTCCTGACTGCCAGAACCAGGTCGCCAACTTGGAAAGTCCTCTGCTTGACCTTCTTGTTGAAAGCCTGTGATATACGGGCTTGGTAGAGTTTGATGCGCTGTTGAGCTAGGAGACGCTTTTCATCAAGTGCCTCCAGTTTCCGCAAACGACGACGTTGATTGTCTTCTTCTGTTAGTTGGTTTGTGATTGCTACGCAGAGTGAGGGTATCTGAATCTCGAGAGGCAGTACCGCTTCGCTCCCGTAGACCAAGGAGAATGGTGTGTTGCCTGTCGGGGCCGTATCGTTGTGCGGTAGGCCCGAAGGCATTCGTCGAGCTTTTTGTCCCAGTCGTGTTTGTTGGATGACACGACCTTTTTGAGTAGCCTGACGATAGTCATGTTAAACGCCTCTGCTAATCCGTTTGCTGCCGAATTGTGGGCGGTTGATGCCACGTTTTGAATGCGATTCTTGTCACAGAATCGACCGAAAACATGGCTGATGAACTGAGGACCATTATCGTGGATGATCCTTCGGGGTACCCCAAAACGGTAGATGACGTGGTGCTTGATGAAGCTAATCATCCTAGATCTTTTTACTTCTGCCAGTGGAACTGCTTCTGTCCATCTGGAGAAGTAGTCGGTGATTGCTAGGATGAAGCGGTGTCCTCTCGATGAAGGAGGGGTGATCGATCCCACAATGTCCATGCCCCAAGCTTCGAAGGGCCAAGAGACGACTGTAGGATGTGGCGGTTCGGACGGTGTATGAATGAAGTCTGCGTGAAGCTGGCACGCATGGCACTTCTTGGCATATTCAACAGCGTCAGTGGCCATGGTTGGCCAGTAGTAGCCCATACGTCGCAGTCGATCCTGCAACTTAGGGCCAGGTTGATGGGCCCCGCAGGTTCCATCGTGAGCTTCTCGAAGGGCTTCGTCTGCTTCTTCGTTGGACAAACATCGAAGGAGAAGTCCATCGTAGGAGCGTCGGTACAGCATTTTAGTGGCTGTATCATAGTAGAATCGAAGAGAGCGTCTCCTGACTGAGACGGCTTCTTTCGGGTCCTCTGGAAGAATTCCGTAGACAACAAAGTCGATGAACGGGAATCTCCAATCTCGGACGTTAACACCGGCACCCGTTGACATGGCGTGGGCCACTTGTGAGCGCAGGTTGTTTTTAGGACAGACCAAGTCTCGGCCCACTATCGTGACGTAGTGTTGAGTTTCGAGGGGTGCCGCCAAGGAGGCTGCGAGGCCAGCCAGAGCATCATCTTCCAAATTTTGTAGGCGGGGTACATGTTCGATAAAGAATCCAGTGAAGGTTGAAACGATGTTCAATACAACTTCATGGTAAGGGATCAGGTCTTCATGACGAACCTCGTATTGCCCTCTGATCTGGTTTACGATGAGTTTTGAGTCGTCGTAGGCTTCCAGATGATTCACCCCCATCTGTTACGCTAGTTGGAGTCTCATAATGAGCGCGTTGTACTCGGCAACAGTTGTTGGAGCACGGCTTCGAAAGGGAGTAAGCACGCTGGATGACCAGCTGATCGGGGAAGACTAGTACCACCCCCACTCCTGCGATGATTTGGCCTTTGGGGCCTGTTCTTGAAGCGCCATCGAAAAACATCCGCCAGACGAAGCCTTCTTCGATGACGTTTGATTCTTAGACCTCATCCGGGATGTCTTCATAGAGTCTTAAGGACTCTGGGATGGGGTGTGCAGCTAAAAAGTCGGCCAGAGCTTGACCCTTAACAACTTTTTGTGGAACGAACACCATGTTGTATGGCGTTAGCAAGATCGCCCATGTGGCTAGCCGGGAGTTCAATTATCCTGGCTTCGTCATGAGGACTCTGAGTGGATTGACTCGGAAAATGACATGAATTGTCTGCCCCGAGATATAATGTCGAGTCTTTTGGATGGAAAATACCAAAGCCAAGCACTCTTTCTCAACGGGGTTGTACCGGTGTTCGGCCCCGATCAGGGTTCGACTGAGGTAGTAGATTGCTTGCTCATAGCCTGTATCGCTGTTCTGATCTAGCAGGGCGCCGAGGGAATGATCCATGGCTCGAACGTAGAGAAGAAACGGTTTGTCGGCGACGGGTGCCACCAGGACTGGTGGGCTCGTCAGGTAGACTTTGATGTCGTCGAAAGCCTTTTGGCATTCCTCTATCCAGACGTAAGAGACTCCCTTCTTCATGAGCTGGGTGAAGGGTTGACATTTGCCGAAAAGGTTTGCTATGAACCTCCGAATGTATGCCAGACGTCCCTGTAGTCCTCGAAGCTCTCGAAGGTTCTTCGGAGGGTCCTATATCAAGGATAGCTTTGGTCTTCTCAGGATGGACATGAATGCCTTTCGCCTGTGATGATGAAGCCCAAGAACTTTCCGCTAGAAACCCCTAGGAAGGATTTAGCGGGGTTCATCTTGAGTTGATGCGCCCGCATGAGATCGAAGACTGTCTTGAGGTCTTGCAGGTGATCTCCTTTGAGACGGCTCTTGACTGCAATATCGTCAACATAGCATTCGACTGTCTTGCGAAGGTGTTGACGGAAAATGGTGCTCGTAGCTCTTTGATATGTGGCACCAGCGTTCTTCAAGCCGAAGGGCATCACTGTGTAGCAGAACACGCCCTTTGGAGTCCTGAATGACGTGTGTTTTGCTATCATCGGAGAACATCTTGATCTGGTTGTAGCCCGAATACCCGTCCATGAAAGACATGCGCTCGAAGCCACATGTGTTGTCGATCATCACGTTGGTGATTGGAAGCGGAAATTCGTCTTTTGGGCAAGCAGAGTTGAGGACTCTGAAGTCGATGTAAACTCGTATCTTTCTATTTTTCTTGGTGACGGGGATGACGTTGGCTACCCAATCTGGGTGTTGCTCTTCACGGATGAAGCCGCTGGTCAAGAGTTTGTCCACCTCCTGATTGATGGCGTTCATGATGTCCGGACGGAAGCGTCGCTGTTGTTGTTTGATAGGCTTGGCATCAAGCAAGACATTCAACCTATGCATCACAATCTGGGGATCAAGTCCCAGATATATCTTCGTAGCTCCAGGCGAAGACGTCGATATACTCTTTAGCCAGCTGGATTAAAGATTCTCGGTCTTCTCCTTTTAGGCGTTTGTTGATGAAGATGGTTTGGAAGAAGATCCATCCCCAAGGTCGATCTGCTAGACTTCATCCTCGGTGGGAGGTTCACGTAATTCAAAACGAGACTCCCATTGTTGTCCTAGGCGTTGAGCCCAGGGTTCTTCTTCGAAGAATTCCGGTGCTTGGTCTTCGCCTTCTTCTTCTTGAGATTGTGCAGATGTCATGTTGGCTGACAGCACTCTCCTGAAAACAGATCCGATACTGGTATCGGAATCCCACATTGATGCTTCAGACGAGTGAGAATGTTCTACTTCTTCTGCGTCTGAACTCTCTGGCTTTGACGGTGGCGTGACATAGCCTACCCCCCGTCGAGTTCTATTGTAGTAGTCCTGCGGCTTTCCTTTAGGTGTTAGAAGCCGGAGAGGGAGACGTCGACCTTTGCCGTAGTTCAGGCCTTTGTCGCTTTTTAGGTCGTAACCCATCTTTTGGATGAGGTACTTTGCCTTGTCCGTGTACCGATAGAGTTGCATTCTGCCGGCATCTGGTTCTGGCTCGAGTGGCGAGAGGTCTTGATGACGCTCAACCTTGCCGAAGATGATGGATTCTTCGTCTCGACTCCGTGGTGGGACTATGTAACAGACCCCTTGGGACGGGACTACTCGATTTACATGATGGATGGTCGTTATTTGTGTTTACAACGACCGTAGAGCATTATCTAATGTATACATGGCATTCCAATATGGAAGACTAGAATAATTAAAAGACACTCTGTTATTGATGAAATATGAGATTTTATCGCATGGGATTACATTATCGAGAGATGGGGCATCTACATCGGCCGAGATATATTCCCCCAGCTCTTTATCTGTAAGCACTGGAGTAGGATCGGGAGGGTCCACCACAGCGCTGATCTAGGAGTCGAGAGGACTACATGGGCCTTCTCTGGCAGCTGGGATGGCGACGGCATGCCCTTAAGACGCACATTCAGAGGTGCCTTCACTATGCCTCTGGTGATTGACGCCTTCTCCTGTAGTTTTGCCACAAGGGGAGCCGATGTTTGAGGCGGCTTTCCCTTGAGCCGTATCTTTAGAGGAGCTTCAGGAGCAGCTGGTGCTTTCCCGGGTAGCTTAATGCTCATGGAAGGCAACTTCTGAGGTGGTTTGCCTTTGAGTCGGATCTTCAAAGGAGCGTCGGAGGGTGACATCAGGCTCCATGTCCAGCTTTGCTGCCGTTTCTGCTTCGTCGTCAGCATCATTGGCCTTCTCCTCATCAGGTGACTTGTATAAGTCGGTATCGGTGAAGTAGGCTTCAATCCCTTTGAAAGGGTCGATGTCCGCAAACTCCGTACGGATGACGTTGTTGGTGGACACGTACTTCATACATTGGTGGAGCGTGGATGGCACCACCATGTACTCGTGCAGCCATGGGCGACCCAACAAAATATTATAGTTGACTTCAGCGTCCACGACATAACAAGTGACCTCGGTTCTGAGGTTACCGATGTGGCACTTTAGTCGTATTTTGCCCAGTGGTTCGCTTTTGCTAGCGTTGAAGCCACTGATTGTTGTGTTGGAGGGCGCCAGTCGGTACATTGGGATCTCCAGTATTGAGAGCAGCGTCTTCGGGATGATACTGAGGGAAGACCCCGGATCGATCTGAATCCGCTTTACCTTGACTGAACCGACGTATCCTGTATAATACAGCGGCCTGTTGTGTCGATTGTGCTTGAGCAGTATGTCCTGTTGGGTGAAGGTTATATTAGGGATAACCTCCTTCGCATAGTAACAGTGCTTGCACATAGTCGAAAGATCTTCAGGCTGCTTGACCTGACTGAGAAAGGATTCAGCATCCTTCAGAGCTTCGCAGAGAGCTTCTCGGGAGTCTTTAGAAAGACGGAGGAGCTCAAACAGAGATAGGCGGGCAGGAGTACTGGCCAGTTGCGCCAGTATGTCAAAGTTGTGGGGCTTGGCTAGCCCCGAAGCATTCTCTTTTCGCAGAGGCCTATCGAAGCAGGCCTCTATCTGCTTCTGCTTATTGGCTGCTAAGGGCTTGGACGGGCCCTCGTCCTGGATAGCAGGGACGGTGCCAGGAGGCACCACCTCGGTGGCAGCTTCGTCGGGTTGGGTGTTCTGTTGTGAACGCGTCTGCACAGGAAGTGCCTCTTTCGCTGAAGAAGAGACCATACGACAAGACTTGATCTTCCTGTCTTTGGATTTGGAGGTAGGGCGTACCTCCGGTTAAGTCACCTCGGAGACGAGATCGGGGTAAACCCATAGGATCTCTCCCCGAGATGTGGTGAGTGGGATGAGTCCACTCACGCTGTCACGGGTAGGTGGTAGGTTAACCACCTCCATTGTCGTCTTGGGGATGGGGACGACGCCATCTTGTGTTATAGTCGACGACAAGGTGCTAAACTGGAGTGACACCATGTTGGTTGACACCGTCTTCTCTTCGTAGTCGACGGAGATTACATCCGCATTGATCATGTGCTGGATTCTTGAGGACATAGCAGTCCTTGGTTGGGTGTTCGACAAACCGATGGTAGTGACAGTACCTCGGGTTGTCCACTTTCCCAACCTCGTCGGGACGCTTAGGGTCCGAAAGTTTGATCTTGTCACCCTACTTCAGTATCTCAAAGAGCTGTAGGGTGTCTTCGTCGTTGAACGAATAAACCTCCTTTGGCCTTGGTGCAAGTGGAGGCTTCTGGGTAGGTGCTGACGCACCTTTTGAGGCATTGACAATCAATGCATGTTTTCCCTTTGTTTCTCGTCCGGGATTGTTGGTTGCAGGCTATTTTCCCTTGTCCTCGAAGACAGGAAAACTAACTCCCAAAAGACGAGCGTTGGCTACCTTCTTCTCTGCGGCTTCTGCTTCAATGATCAAGGAGCTCCAGTCGGGAGGAGGAGTAGAGTTGAGCCAGAGCTTGACTGCAGGCAGCATATTCATGCTGCAGGAGGAGAGAAGCGCATATTCTGGCATGCCCGGGGGCAGTCTGAAGCAGGCCTGTCGGAAGCGTTCGATGAACACTCGAACTGTTTCCTTCTCCTTCTGGCGTATCTCTATAAGGGACGCCATTGTCATGTCCTTCCCGTCGTCGTAGAAACGGTCGAGAAAGAGGTGCGTCAGGTCGTCGAAGGAAGATATTGAATTATCGGGGAGGCTGCAGTACCAGTCGTACGCCACTCCTTTCAGTGCCCCAACAAATATGCTGGTAAGTAGTACGTCCTCCTTCGGAAGATGTCCCGTCTGGGACTGGAAATACGTCAGGTAGCGATGCGGAGAGTCCTTTCCGTCGTATGGCGCCAGTGTTTATGGTTTATACTTAGGAGGATAAACCACCTTGTTCCACTCGAGGGAATAAGGCTGGGGGATGCCCATTTTCTGTCGCTCATCTTGTCTCGTCTTGGACTCAAAGCACTCACGCAGGTCCCTGATCATCTCGACCATGTCTTCCGTGGAGCTGGGAGTCGGGGAAGGTGGTACCACCGGATGTTGAGCATTTGAGGGCTCTGACGTCCGAGGTGCTTCTCGGCGATCTGCGTCCGAGGATACCCGTTGAAGGGGTACACTCGACTCTCCATTGGCCCCTGGGTCGGGTCCGACAGAAGGTGTCCTGGTCAAAGCTGACCGTATCTCAAACACTGCTTGAGTCAGTATTTACATGGAGGCAGAGAGGGTTTTGAGTCCTCCCTCCAGGGTATCTATGCGCTGGACGAGGTCTGTTGGCGGCACATCAGACTCGACATCAGCCCCAGTCACATTTACTGTCATGATGCGGCCGGGAGTGGATGGATGGGTTGAGGCTTCACTCTCGGCCTCACTCTCTTGTAGGGGAGTTGCCTCTCCTGGAGCTTCGTCTTAGTTACCCCCGGCTATGTTCGGGAGAACATCTACCACGGGCACATCTGCAAGGGCCTGATTACCCTCAGCTCCATCTTGAAGGGCTTCGTCTCTGGAACTCGGGTCCGCAGATGCTAGACTACCCCCAGCTATGTTCTGGGGGATATCCTCGTCTTCAGGGGCTTCCGGGAGGCTGACTTCGCCTCGAGGATCTGCCCCAGGTGTGCTTTGGACATACTCATCTTCGGAAGGAGGCTCGACAAGGGTCTGACTACCCCCAGCTTCCTCCAAGATCTTCTTCCTTCCTCGAGTGCCTTCGAACACTCCGGAGGACGAGACAGCTGTCTTGGTTTTCTTCGGCTGGCTTTTAGACAAGGAAGAGGAACTGCCAGTCGCCTTTCGGACCGACGAGGAGTTAGAGATCATGTTGCATGAAGCAACCATTGGTTCTTCTTCTGTTGACACCTTCTTCCCGAGATGACGTCGGAGGGGTGTCGATGATTGCAGCCGCTGGAACACCGACTGTCTTGGTGGGACTGCCGCTTTGCAACAGCAGTTGATGGTGACCACAGCATAAGTATGCCCCGTGAGAGACACATCGTGCTTGTCAGTTGACTCTCCTAATCGGCGCTTGTGAGTGATCACGTTGCACAGATCGTTGGAGGAGAGTGCCACCTTCGCACCCCCTTCAGACGCATGGCAAGGCCAAGCGCCGGGGTGGTCAAGTAAGTGCTGTGCCTCCTGATCTAATACCAAACAGGCATCCCGATCAGTAGTGGGAGAACCACAACATTTGGAGTGACTTGAACGGACCTCAAATGCACAACCAGAGGAGGCACGAGAGTTCAAGACCACTGGATTTGCCTTACTCGACTTGGTTGTGCACGCAGTAGATGCGCCCAAGTGATACAAGGACTTTGAAGGTCGGCTAGTTTTTGGTACCGCAGCACTCGAGTCGACCTTGTACAACTTACCATTAGCAGCGCGCATAATTGTGAGCGCATACTTCTGGCTTGTTGCTGGCATAGCACGTTTGGGGCGTATGACCCGTGCTGCCTTGGATTTCTTCGTACCAGACCGCTGGGGCGCGTAGTACTCAGAATCCAAGTTCTCCTCGCCACTACAGCGAGTGAGTCTGTCAAAGACAGAGACTTTCTGTGGTGCATCAGAAGTGATGTGCGGGGCATTGGCTGCGCCCCTGCTCCGTCGATGTATCTTCCTCGCCTGAGAGGGAGACGGCTGGGGAATATGGTTAGCTGTACATTTCCCCGAGAGATGTGCTGCACCAACGGGCGCATCTTGGTTGCTGAGGATGTCAGCATGAAGGGAAGGCTGGATTGGCGCATCCCCTTCGGTGGTGGTGCCCGAGGCGTCGACCTTGCGCACCCAGACTCGGCGGGTCTTCTTCGGCTTCGACAGCCGCTTCGAAGGACTCGTACTTCCTTCAGAGATGAACTCCTCATACGCCTGTTGATTGAGGCGTACGACTAGCGTCTTGTGGGAGGAGCCCACCTTCACGTCATCGGATTGCGACACAGCTTTCTCGGTGGAAGAGAAAGAGGTCTCCAGCAGAGTCGCCAACTTATTTGCCATTAAAATTCTTTGATTGCAAATTTCAATACAAACAGAACAGTGTTACAATATAGGACTTAGATGTAGTCCTACGAGTACACTTTTGTTTATCTGGGTCCCTTGTGCCGATGGAGTGAGTGGTAATGCGTTGACTCCGTTGACGATCTGACGACGGTTATCGGTTCTCTGAAGGTCTGGATTGCTCTGGGTGCTGGAGCTTGTCGAGAGGAGGAAGACGTTGAGTGTCTGTATCTGTCTCTCTAGTGATACGAAGTCTCTGTATGTTCATTGTGTAGGTAGGTATGTGTGTGTGTACGTAGGTATAGAAGAAGAAAATGGTCCCTCTTTATATAATCTGCAGGCTGGCTGCTCATGCGTGCATGTAGGATGCGCCTGTACGCGGGGACGCCACGTGTTGATTACTGATGGAGGCGCATGGACGATACGCCCTGATCGAGGGGTTGACTTCTTCATGTTGTTATTGTGAACCGGCACGTAGCAGAGGAAAAGATCTTTCTGTTGCTGAGATCTCGGATAAGTTGAGTCCAAGGACACGTGTCATCGACCCATGGCTCAAAGATCTCGAATTTGGTGGGGGAATGATCTGGTAAGATGCGCCTAGGATTGGGCGCATGAGGAGACTTTGGCTCGTAACCTTTAGGAGTCACGAACCATTCTGGGCGCATGGCTTTTGAGGTGCATGCAGAGCTTCAGCAGTGACTTTACTCCTGTCTTTTGTGATCAGGAAGAAGTCTGGGGTGCATGGCTTTTGAGGTGCATGTAGAGTTTTAACAGTGACTTTTCTTCTGTCTTTAGGGATCAGTAAAAAGTCTGAGGCGCACAGCTTTTGAGGCGTATGCAGATTTAGGCGCATGGCTGCGGAGGCGCATGCGAGTGGTTGAGTGGCCACGTGGAAGTAGCCGGCGGAGGGAAGTAATGATGATGTTGACGTTGGCGATGCTTCGTCTTCTGAAAAAGCTGCCGACTGTTCAGACTTCGGGAGGCATGCTGCCAACTCTGTCAGTTCAGTATTTAATATTTGTGACATTCGATGGACAGCTGAGTGGACGCGTCAGTTGGCGTTCCACTAGGCGTATGGGGACGCATGGGGGCGCATCCCCGATGATGCGTTTGGTGCTGAAAGGCACGTCTGTGTGATGCACATGATGTTGAAGGGCGCGTCTGTGTGATGCACGGTCTGGCCGGCGCATCCGCTTCGTGACACATCTTTAATGGTGCGACTGTTACGTTATTCGAGTGCTTTAAATAGCCATTTTGACTTGGCTGAATTCGAAGCGTCCGGTTCATCCATTTAATATAAATTCATTGCACGGAATTCGGAGAGCCATCCACTTGGCGCCTGGGTTTGATCTGCCCGGCCTATAAATAGTGGTATGGAGAGAAGGTTTGCTTCTCGTTCTCTCACGTCTTTTCGACATGAACTTGTGTACTCGAATGCATTCTGTTGACGAGATGCTCCCGAGGGTGAAGATGCGACGCAATGTCTTCATTGATGCACTTGAAGGTGACTGTTACATCCAAAAGTCGGAGTCGAGGGCTTCTGAGGCAGGCGGAAGGTACCTGTTGCATCCAAAGATAGGGATGCTCGAGCCTCGTCTTCGTTGTGCAGGAAGAGCCGTAGATCGGAATGGCGGTGCTGCGGCTTTGGTGGCTCTTTCTTCCTTCAAAATGGGTGTAGCCCATTCTGGTTGTGTTGAAAGCTGCTCCTTTGGCCGTGGTTTCGATCACTGTCTTCCTTGGTGTTTGGAGGCTCTTTCGAAGCCTCCCCTGGCCACAGGTTAGCTTGTGGTTCTTTTTTCTTCCTTGGCTAGAGGGTTGATTGCCACCCTCGTTCTGCTCAATAAATGCTTCATTAGTCGAAGCATTTAGACGGCTGTGAGCCTGGCTAGAAGAGTGGCACATAACTGGGCTGTTGAAGGGATGCACATAACTGAGCTGCCAAAGGGATGCACATAACTGAGGATGTACATAACTGAGCTGCTGAAAAGGATGCGCCTTGCTGAGGACGCATGGTGGGACGCGCCTGGCTGAGGGCGCATGTTGATTGCTGTGCCTACTTGAGGGCACATGTTGGCTGCTGGCTGTAGACTTAGGATCTTTTCTCTGTATAAATTCTCCTTTGTACAGTCTTTCTTAGACATATAATAGACTTTTATATGTTGAATAAAAAAGTCCTCTTTCAATGTCTATATTTGTTGCTTTTTGCTGTAAAGTACTTTGTCCAAGCTTTGGCGCATGTAGTCTGGCGCATAGACTTTCTGGTTCTGAAATTCCATGCTTCTATAATGACAAAGCCCAAGAATTTTCTACTAGACACGCCTAGGAAGGATTTAGTAGGATTCATCTTCAGATTGTGTGCTCGCATAAGATCAAACACTGCCCTCAAATCATGTAAGTGATCATTCTTGGAGTGGCTTTTGACTGTGATGTCGTCAACGTAACACTCCACCATCTTGCGTAAGTGATCTCTGAAGATGACGCTCATAGCTCGCTGATATATAGCACTGGCGTTCTTCAGGCCGAAGGGCATGACTGTGTAACAATATCAAGAACAAAAATTACAGACGAATTGAATTTGATTGCAAACTCTCTTGTACAAGAGAAAGCCTAGAAAGAAATCCTAGGAAACAATCTAAGTACAATTGTCTAGTTTTTTATTCTGGGGGGCGACGATGGAGGTTCGGGAAAGTGTAGCAACACTGCCTTACTCCTTGGACTATCTGACACGGTCCTTGCTATTGAAGAAATTGCCCTTCGTAGGTTGCCAGCCTTTTGCATGGGTGTGGTACCCAGCTATTTATAGTGATAGATACCTTGAGCCGCATAGATGGCCACGTGACCACGTGGCTACAACAGCACACAAAGACCTGCTCTTTGGCCGCCAGCTGGTGACTTGTTGAGATTTCTTTACAACAAATCTGGGTGGTTGAGACTTGGTCAGCCTGCCACATGTCCTGTCGCAGGATAGGATCAATCTGCTTGAGTTATTTTGAGCCGCATAGGTCTTTTAGTGTTCGGCTATGTTGGGCCACATAAGACTCATGCGGCTTAGGTCGTAGTCTCCCTTAGTCCGTATGTAGCTTGGGGACTTTTGAGCCTCATATATTCTATATTCTGGGCCGCATAAAGCTCATGCGCCTCAGGTTGTAGTCATCCTTGGCCGCATGAAGTATATAGATTGAGCCGCATAAGGTTCATGAGGCTCGGGTCACAGTCCTTCTGGCCGTATGACTATGTCCAGGCACGTGGACACTGTGTCTGGTGACATGATATTTTTCTGATAATGTCCTATCTTCTTTTTTGTCAGAGTTTGTCAAATTTATCAGAAGGGCTGATCAGCTTGGCCGTAAAAGTAACTCATCCTTCTGTGGCTCAAATCAGTCTGATAGCTTTTAATATATATAATCCGAGATAGTGAAGATGGGCCGCAGGGGGCATGCCGAGTCTATCATGCGGCTTTTCTTTATGCGGACCAATTTGGCCCAAAGGACTCATACGGTCAGTTGTAATCCGCATGAAACCTATATTTTTTATGCTTCTACACTTGTGAGTCATTACCATCAGTCTTCGAACAGATAAGACCAGGTCACCCACTTGGAATGTTCTTTCCCGGACTTTCTTGTTAAAGGCCCAGGAAATCGGAGCTTGGTAAAGCTCGATTCATTATTGAGCTAGCGGGGGTTTTTTATCTAACGTCTCTAACTCTTGTAGCCGCCGGCGTTGATTGTCTTTGTCAGTCTGCTGGTTGGTGATAACTACCCGTAAGGACGGGATCTGGATCTCGAGGAGAGCACTGCCTCACTTCCATAAATAAGAGAAAATGGTGTGTTTCCTATGGGTGTTCGAACGGTCGTACGGTAAGCCCACAGACATTCGTCGAGCTTCTCATTCCAGACGTGCTTATTAGAAGAAACGAGTTTCTTAAGTAGTTTGACGATAGTCTTGTTGAACGCTTCGGCTAGTTCATTTGCTACAGGATTGTAAGCAATTGATGCCATAATCTGTTTTCGATTTTTATCGCAGAACCGATGGAAAGCATGGCTCACAAACTGAGGACCATTATCGTGGATGATCCTTCGAGGAATACCGAAACGGTATATGACGTGATGTTTGACAAAGCTGATCACATTTATGTTTTTACCTCGACCAGAGGTACTACTTCCGCCCACTTAATAAAGTAGTCGGTGATGGCAAGTATGAACCGGTGTGCTCTGGAGGATGGTGGACTGATTGGTCCAATGATATCCATTTCCCATGCTTCAAATGACCAAGTGACCGTCGTGGGGTACAGGAACTCTGAAGGTTGGTGGATGAAGTCAGCATGCAACTAACACACCCGACACTTCTTTGTGTAATCAACAGCATCTGCCATCATAGTGGGCCAGTAGTAGCCCATGCAACGCAATCGGTCTTGTATCTTAGGACTAGGCTGATGGGCTCCGCAGGTGCCATCGTGTGCTTCCCTGAGTGCTTCTTGTGCTTCTGTCTTGGATAAACACCGCAGAAGAAGCCCGTCGTATGAACGATGATACAACATATTGGTAGTTGCCACGTAAAAGAACGGAAGAGAGCATCTCTTAACTGAAGTAGCTTCCTTCGGGTCTTCGGGTAGGATCCCATAGATTGTATAGTCTATGAACGAAAATTGCCAGTCCCGAACGTCAACATTAGTGTCCATTTCTACTGAGTAACTCAGACACGTATATAGATTGTTCTTCGTGCAAACCAGCTCCCGGCCCATTACCGTAATGGTATATTGGGTTCCCATAGAAGCTGCCAGAGAAGCGGCGAGGCCAGCAAGTGTGTCGGTCTCCAAGTTCTACAACTGAGGTATATGTTATATAAAGAACCATATGAAATTAGAGATAATATCGATTGCTACTTGGTGGTATAGAACCAGATCTTCATGCCGGACTTCGTATTGTCCTCGAACTTGGTTGATAATCAATTTTGAGTCGCCATAGGCTTCGATGTAGTCAACCTCCAACTGTTTAGCGATCTGTAGTCCGATGATGAGAGCGCTATACTCAGCGACATTATTGGTACATGACACCAAAAGAGAATATGCCCGGTTGATGACCAAGCCGTCGAGAGTGATGAGGACCACTCCGACCCTTACGATAATCTTACCTTTGGGCCCTGTTCTTGAAGCACCATCAAAGAACATGCGCCAAACCAAGTTATCTGAGATTGCATTGGATACTAGGACTTCATCAAGGATGTCGTTATAGAGCTTTGATGTCTCTCGTACGGGGTGTGCCGCTAAGAAGTCGGCCAATGCTTGGCCCTTGACTGCCTTTTGTGGGACGAATATCATGTCATAAGGAGTCAAAAGTATCTCCCATGTGGCTAACCATGAGTTCAAGGCCCTGGCTTAGTTATGAGGACCCTGAGGGGGTTGACTCGGAAGATGACGTGGATCATCTGTCCAGCCACATAATGACGCATCTTCTGGCTGGCGAAGAGTGGGGTAAGACACTCCTTCTCCACAGGATTGTATCGATGCTCGGCTCCAATCAAGGTCCTGCTAATGTAGTAGATTGACTGTTCGTGGCCTTCATTGCTCCTCTAAGCAAGTAAAGCACCGAAAGAATGGTCTATGGCTCGAAAGTATAGCAGAAAATGTTTCCCCACGACTGGTGCCACCGGTACTGGAGGAAGTGAGGTACTGTTTGATGTCGTCGAATACACGCTGGCATTCTTCTATCCAGACAAAAGAAACCCCTTTTTTCATCAGTTTGGTGAAAGGTTGACATCTACCAGAGAGATTTGCTATGAATCTTCTGATATATGCCAAGCGCTCTTGCAGGCCTCAGAGTTTGCGAGGATTCTTCAAAGGAGCCATGTCCAAGATCGCCTTAGTCTTCTCTGGGTCAATATGAATACCCTTGGCTGTGACGATAAAGTCCAAGAATTTGCCACTGGAGACTCCTAAAATGACTTGGTTGGGTTCGTCTTCAGTTGATGTGTTTGTATTAAGTCGAACACTGTTCTCAAGTCATCCAAGTGTATGGATTTCTTTTTTTTGTTTTTGACGGCAATGTCATTATCAACATAACATTCTACTGTCTTTCGGAGGTGCTTGCAGAATATGGTCCTCATTGCCCGCTGGTATGTTGCTCCCGCATTCTTCAGCCCAAAGGGCATCACTGTGTAACAATATATCTCTTTTGGAGTCCGAAATAAAGTATGCTTCTCGTCTTCGGAAAATATTTTGATTTGGTTGTAGCCTGAGAAACCATCCATAAAGGACATACGCTCGAAGACACAAGTGTTGTCGATCATCACGTCGGTGATCGGGAGAGAAAACTCGTCTTTTGGGCAGGCCGAGTTGAGATCCCTGAAGTCTATGCAGACCAGAATTTTTCCATTCTTCTTAGTGAATGGGACAATATTGGCTACCCAATCTAGGTGTTGTTCTTCGTGAATGAAGCCACTCTCTAAGAGTTTGTCGACTTCTTCCTCGATGGCATCCATGATGTTGGGGCAAAAATACCGTTGTTGCTGTTTGACAGGCTTAGCATAGGGTAGGATGTTGAGACAATACAGGGCAACTTATGGGTTTAAACCCGACATGTCTTCATAGCTCCATGCAAAGACATCAATGTATTCTCGGATAAGCTGTATCAGAGATTCTTTGTCTTCCTCTGTCAAGCTTTTGCTAATGAAGATAGGTTTATGGGAAACCTCATATCCTAGCTCGACTTGGACGACTTCATCTTCAGTGGGATGTTCGCATTGTTCGAAGCGACATTCCCATTGTGATCCCAGGCGTTGAGCTCAGGGTTCATCCTCAAAGTATTTGAATATTTGGTCTTCATCCTCGACTAGAGGATCTGTAGAGACCATATTAACGGACAATATCTTCTTGAGGGCTTGGCCGATACTGGTATCTGAGTAACAGGTTGAGGAATCGAATGAGTGTGAATGAATCATGGCCTCCGGCTCCGAGCTCTCCGAAGTTGTTATGGGTGTAATATAACCCAACCCCCGGTGAGTGCCCTGATAATAGTATTGGGACTTTTCCTTTGGAGCACGAAGTCACAAGGAAAGGCGTCGGCCTTTGCCATAGTTCAGTCCTCTGTTACTGTTCAAGTCGTAACCCATTTTTTGGATGAAGTTTTTGGCTTGAGTAGTGTAACGGTAGAGTTGGGTTCTGGTTCTGCCGGAGCCAGTCGCTGAGGGTCCTCCAATAGGCTGGAGCCAGTCGCTGAGGGTCCTCCAATAGGCCGAAGATGATGGGTTCATCCTCCTTCCTCCTTTCTGGAACCAAGAAGTAGGTGCCTTGAGAAGGGACAACTCGACTTGCGAGGTTGGCGGTTATCACTTGTGTTTGCAGTATATATAGAGCGTTGTCTAAGAAATACCTAGTGTTCCAATGCGCACAAGAGTAATCCAAAGACAACTTCATATTAGTAAAATAAAAATTTTATCCCGAGTGATTACATCATCTAAAGAATGTGCTTTGGTATTGGTGCATATGTAGTCTTCCAACTCTTCATCCATGAGCCCCAAGGCTGTTGCGGGAGAAGGTGGAGGGCGTTTCGCCTTCAACTTGACTACCAAGGGAGCTGCAGTCGGAGGTTCGTGTGACCTCAGAGTTGGCTTTGGAGCCTTCTAGGGAAGCCTTTTTTGTATAGGCTCCTAGCTATCCTCTGACATGATCGAGGATGATCTAGCCGGAGCTTTGCCTCGAAGGTTGATGACGAGAGGAGCTGATGTCTGGGGAGATCTCCCCCTCAATCGAACCCTCAATGGTTCTTCAGCAATAGCTACACTTTCTGCCTCGTCGTTGGCATCATTGTCGTCGTCGTCCCATAGGATTGATTTGTACAGCTCAGCATTTGTACAGTATGCTTCGAGTCCTCGGAAGGGATCGATGTCAGCGAACTCGGTCTTGATAGTCCTGTCGTTGGCCATATACTTCATACACTGATAGAGAGTAGAGGGCACGACCATATATTCATGAATTTATGGTCGTCCTAATAGCATGTTATAGTTTATATCGACGTCAATGCATAGCAAGTAACGTCTGTCTGGAGATCGCTTATTTGTCATTTCAGGCGGATCTTGCCCAGGGTTCACTTTTCCTAGCGTTGAAATCGCTGATTGTAGTATTTGATACAGTTAGCTGATGCATCAGGATCCCCAAATCTTGGAGTGAACTTTGAGGGATGATGCTGAGAGAAGAGCCATGGTCGATGTGGATGCGATCGACCTTAATGGCACCAATGTACCCTGTATAGTACAAGGGTCGGTTGTGTCTATTGTTTTTCAGTAGCATATCCTACTGAGTGAAGGTAACGTTAGGGATCACCTCGGCCACACAATGACAATATGGACATTCAGCAGGGTTCTCCTTGGGCGGTTGCACATAAGTGAGGAAGGAGTCAGCATTCTGTAAAGCTTCACTGAGGGCATCTCGAGTTTCTTTGGAGAGACAGAGAAGCTCGAAGAGTGATAGTCGAGCCGGAGTATTAGCCAGCTACGCCAATATGTCAAAATTGTAGGGCTTGATTAGCCCTACTGCCGAGTCTTTCTCAGAGGATTATCAAAGCAAACCTCCTTCTGTTTCTGTTTATCTGCAGCAGGCGCTTGAGATGGGCCTGCTTCCGATGTATCGGGGGTGTTGGTCACGACGGGCGGAGGTGTCTCTTCCTCTGGAGCTTGGTTCTTTTCTTGCTGATGAGCTGAGCGAGTGGTAACCAGGTTGTCATCAGTTGTCATAGAGATCATAAGACATGACCTAACCTTCTTTCCTTTGATAATACGCTGCAGGCGTCATCATGTCTGGAGTAAGATCAAGACGGATCCACATAACTTTGCCTCGCCGTATTGTAAATGGGATGAGTCCCTGAGCATTGTTACGAGCTGGTAGAAGATTGACTACTTCCATTATTGCCCTTGGAATGGGGACTACGCCGTCTTGTGCCTCTGTGGTTGGAAAACTTTGAAATTGGAGAGTAACCATGTTGGCAATAACAGTCTTCTTCTCGTAGTCAAGTGAGATGACTTTGGCATCGATGAGATGCTGGATCTGTCTTTTCAACACATAGCAATTCACGTATCGAATGGTGGACGTACTGATGATAGTGGCAGTACTTTGGGTTGTACACTTTTTCTACTTTATCGGGGCGCTTTGGCGATGGGAGTGAAAGCTTGTCGCTCTTCGTTAACATATCGAAGATTTCTAGCGTATCTTTATCGTTGAAGGAGTAGGTCTCCTTCGGCCTCTGCGCTTCCGTAGGCTTCGAGTTCATTGTTACTGAACCTTTGGAATTGTTGACGGTCATGGCTTACTTACCTTTACCATCTTTGGGGTTGCTGCTGGACGAGCGCCTCCCTTTGTCTTCGAGAGAAGAAAAGTTTAGTCCCAAGAGGTGCACGTCCTGGGCCTTTCTTTGTGCTACATCCGCCTCTGTAATGAAAGGCATCCATTTTGTACAAGGAGCACTGTGCCACAACTTGATTGCAGGAAGCATGTTTTTTCGGTACGAGTCCATAAGCATGGGCTCGGGTATACCGGGAGGTAACCTTAGAGCTGCCTGGCAGAAACGCTCAATGTATGTGCGTACAAGATCTTTCTCCTTCTGGACGATGTCCATGAGAGTTGACATCGTCATGTCCATTCCTCCTTCATAGAATCGATTGAGGAATAGAGTCTTCAAGTCTTCGAACGATGTAATGCAAGTGTCTGGAAGACTACAAAACCATTCATAGGCCACCCCCTACAGGACTTCTATGAA
Source organism: Iris pallida (assembly GCA_029216955.1). Taxonomy (NCBI): domain Eukaryota; kingdom Viridiplantae; phylum Streptophyta; class Magnoliopsida; order Asparagales; family Iridaceae; genus Iris; species Iris pallida. The sequence goes on along the minus strand of JANAVB010008600.1, from coordinate 1,909,933 downwards.
TAGGTTGGTGAGGAAAGCATCGTCCTTCGGTAGATGCCCTGTTACTGAGGCAAAGTACCTCAAGTATCATCGGGGAGACTCCTTTCCATCGAAGGGTGTGAGCGTCTTCATATTGTATTTGGAAGGATAGATCACATTATCCCATTCGGCAGTATATGGTTGTCGAATCACCATCTTTTGGAGTGCTGCTCACTTTTCTTTAGCAGCATAGCGAGCGTATAACTCTTGGAGGTCCTGCTGCATCTTAGTTGACATCATAGGTCTTATTGTCGACAGAGTAGACGACGACGGTGCTACTTGGTTCACGAGGGGAAGAGCATTGGATCTACCGTTAGCTGCTGGGTCAGGAGCAGGAGTGGAGGCAGCCGGAGTAAACTTATCCTTGATCTCCAGGACGACAGACGCTAAAGACTACATAGTAGTATTCAACATATTTAGGCTCATCTCGAAAGCTTCTATACGTTTTAGCTGACTAGAGCCTTCGCTACTTTTTGCGTTGTCGTCGTCGGCCATGAACACGGACATCATGTGTGGATAGGTTGAAGGGACAGTAGATCTCTCACTCTCCGGCTCAGACGCCTGAGTTCCGTCGTCTTTAGGATAGAATGGAATATTGTAATCATCTTCAGACTCATTGTAGTTGCTACCCCCAGTTTGTTGACTAGTTGTGCCTGCAGAGACATCTGTGTTATATAATCCTTCGTTGGATTGGAAAGCGGGATTGTCATGAATGGGGGAGGACTGGCCACCCCGAGCATCTGACGTGGCATCTCCTTGCGGCAAGGAGCCAGACTTGGCGCGTGTGTGTTGGAACACACCTGTGTTGGGCACTTTCGTCTTGCTACTCCCAGGCCGCTTCTTGGGCTTGTTGGCTGAAGTGACGGGATTTTTGGCCAGCTATTTGAGAGATGGAGAACCCCGCGCCGCGTTGCATGGAGCAACACGGAGTTTCTCTTCTTTCTTGCTTGACGACCCCCAGTCGAGTCCCGGATGTACAGCTGCCATTAGTTTCAGTCATTGGAAGACGGACTGTCTCCTCGGTGGCGACGTAGCTACTTGGTGACAGAAACAGTTGATGGTGATCTGGGTGCAAGTATGCCTTGGTTTAGGCATACCTTGCGCCACAGGCTCCTCTTCTGCTTTACGCTTGTGGGAAAGCGTTGGGGTCTTTATTCCTGCACTTCTATTGCACGCGTAGGGAAGCTATACGCAAGAGTGAGGATACTGAGATAGCTTCTCTCTTCTTAGTTCCTGCACGCGGGACACGCTTAGGTCATGATCAGAAAGTTACTGATGAGGTAGACTCCTTCCATGCTTACAGGAACACCGTTCGTATGAGTCTTTCTCAGTAGAGTATACCACCTGGCTCGAGTTGTGCACATGAGTGCTCAAGCGACGACGGGGTTCTACCGGTCGAGGCATTGTGGCACTCGGACCAGTTTTGTATATCTTTCTACTGGCTGCGTGCGCGATTGTCAACGCGAGCCTTTGGTCGACTATTGGCGTAGCACATTGGTTGCACAAGGCACATGCTGTCTTGGATTCCTTTCTACTACCCCCATAGGGTGCGTAGTATTCAGAATCCAATGTAGTGGCTGGCATAGCACTTTGGCCGTGTAGGGCACGTGTTGCCTTGGATCTCTTTAACTTACCTCCAGAAGGTGCGTAACGTTCAGAGTCTAATGTAGCCTTACCCGATGGATAGGAAATTCTATGAAAGACAAATCTTCTCGTTGGCATCGCTTCCTCCGTTAGCGGTTGAGCTAATGCGTACTTCCTTCGGCATTGTACCTTTGTTAGGCCCGCTACAAGAAAGTCGCACTCTTCGCTGTGCTTTCTTGGAGTGGGAATCGAGCGAGGCGGCAGTAGCCGAAATCTTCTTCAGGGCTTTGTCGGTCAGGGGGTTCTAGAGTGCAGTCCCCTCCGTCGTGCTGCTCGTCGCAGCCGCCTTCGGTACCCAGGTACGTCGAGTCTTCTTCAGTTTTACGAGCTGTTTCGTAGGACTTGATTTCTCCTCAGAAAGGAGATCTCCAAAAGCTTGTTGGTTGAAACGTACGACCAACGCCTTCTGGGAAGATTCCAGCGAGTTGTTGGCAGATTGCACCATTACCTTCTCATTGGAGGAGAAGGAAGTCCCCATCATAGTCGCCATCTTGTTTGCCATGACAAAAGATTATGCAAACTTTTTGTATTTTAAATGTAAAAAGAGTACAATCGATTTATAAATAGGAGATCTAAGTACATGCTGGGAAAGTATGGCGGTGTAGATCGAGCACTGTAGCGGCTCCTTTACTCCGTTGACGATTTGACGACGAGTTGAACTTGCTTTGGCTTTCTGGTGCTGGTGATTGAAACACTAGGGTTACCAATCAAGAGGATGTCGAAGTTGAAGATTTTGAAGCCTCTTTATCGAAGCAAAACTCCTTCTATTTATTGAAGGAAGCACATATGCGATGTGCATAAGGATTGTGCATATACGCTGCACATAGAGATATCGGAGAATCTTTGAGGCGGCACAGTGAGGGCTACTACTGAGCTGACACATAGCAGGCACTGGGATTCTCTTCTATCGAGATCTTAGGGGAGTTATCAACATAACTGAATAAACGACCCGTGGCGTGTCCTTATTTGTTGATCGGATGGACTTGAGCAGATTCTGTTCCTTCCTCGAAGTAGATTTTGTCATATCTTGGAGGGCCGTTGGTTTATACAAACCAATTGAATATGGCTCTCATCTATAAGAATAAACTCCGTCCTTATCTGGCCAGGTGGAGCCACATCGCTTCGTAGGGCTGCGCTGCTATGCGAGCTGCTCTTCTGATGGAGCTTTGATTCCACTGCGCTTCTGGGCGATGAGCGGGCTTGTGCTTTAGGTGAAGGAGTCACTGCACTTTTAGGGCTATGATTGGACTGTGCTTCAGGCAACGAAGTTAATATGCTTTACGGCGACGAGTGGACTGTGCTTCAGGGAACGGAGTTACTATGCTTTAGGGCGACGAGCAGACTGTGCTTCAGGTGACGGAGTCACTGTGCTTTAGGGCGACGAGTAGACTTGTGCTTTGGGCAATGGTTTCACCAAAGTATCAGATGATGGGGGCCGTTGAATGGGCCGAGCTTTCGGTTACAACGAGGGTTCTGCGCTTCTGAGTTGAAGCAAGGTCGCAAAGCTTTTGGGTTTGAAGGTTCTGTGCTTTTTAGAGTGAAGTGAGGGCTCTATATGAAGAAATGAGTTATCTGCTCTTCTGGGTCGAAGAGGGAGCACAGGTACCTAGTTGTGCTACTGAGTCGAAGGAGCTAGTTCCTGTCGAAGTCTTTTAAGAGCATTTAATGAATGCTCCTCTTGATGGTCGAGTCGGTCGCCCGCCTCTTTAATTGTCGCCATTATTTGGAGGAATTCGAGAAGTTTAGTGGCCTAGGACTCAGTGGAATGAACCTATTAAATGAGGTTCGTTGTGATGAGTTCTAGGTTCATCCTATTAATTTGGGCTTCTTTGACCGACAGCCATGTGGCATGTTGGTTGGACCACACTTACCCTGTCATGCCCTAGAACCAGAATACTGAAGAGCGGGGGTGGACACAGCCAGCTACGTATATTGAAGTGCAATCTACCTCGCTATACGGTCACGGCTGTCTAGATACATGAGGGTTTAGCTACAAGCCATCAGTCTCTTATGGTCATGAACAAGCCTATTGTCTCAATCTCAAGCAAATAATAGCTGTAATGCCTGTGTTCGTATTACGTATTTTGGGATACGTATACGTATTTTATTCTGTATTGCATGATTCCTTGTTTAGCTCTCGGCTTGGTTTAACTCTCGGTTTGGGTTGGCTTGGTTCGGCCGGCCCAATGCTTGGTTCATCATGGGCCAAGGGTGGAACACCTTAGCCTATGCTTCTCCTTCATTTCCACCACAACCCCCCCTCTTTATTATCCCCACCAACCTTCTCTCTCCTCCATAATTCTCATTTACTTCTCCTTCCCCCACCATTACTCTTCTCCACCAACCAAGAACACCATAGGCAAGTGCAACTTGCTTTCACAAGAGAACTCCTTTTGATGGTTTCATTAGCTTCTCCACATGATTCTAAACCACATTAGAACTTGTCATTTTCCATTTTGAGGCTTTAATTCTTGTAGATCTAGAGTTTTGCTATTTTCGGATTTTGGTGTTTTGATCTATCAAACTTGCTTGTTTTCAAGTTTTGATGGTTCCATGTTGTAGAGCATTTCATTTTACCCAATTTTGACCTTTGGAAAGTTGGATTCGGACTTGTTTTGACCAAGATTTGGACGATTGAAGCTTAGATTCAACTTTAGAGTTCTTGCTGTTCTTGCCATTTGGAGAAGACAGTGAACAGTGAGCTAGCTTTTAGCTTACGCCACTGAGCTGTACGCTGCTCTTTAGCGAGCGTACGCTAGCCTTCGTACGCTGCTCTTTAGCGAGCGTACGCTAGCCTTGAGTACGCTGCTCTTTAGCGAGCGTACGCTAGCCTTCGTACGCTGCTCTTTAGCGAGCGTACGCTAGCCTTGAGTACGCTGCTCTTTAGCGAGCGTACGCTAGCCTTCGTACGCTGCTCTTTAGCGAGCGTACGCTAGCCTTGAGTACGCTGCTCTTTAGCGAGCGTACGCTAGCTTTCGTACGCTGCTCTTTAGCGAGCGTACGCTAGCCTTCGTACGCTGCTCTTTAGCGAACGTACGCTAGCCTTGAGTACGCTGCTCTTTAGCGAGCGTACGCTAGCCTTCGTACGCTGCTCTTTAGTGAGCGTACGCTCACCTTGATACGCTGCCTGTTGGCAGCGTGTCTTGAGCGTACACTAGCTTGAGCGTACGCGTGCCTTGGTACGCTAGCTTAAGCGAGCAAGGCGTACGCTGGCCCCTTTCGTACGCTAGCTCGAGCGAACGCAGTCTTGAGCGTACGCTAGCTTGAGCGTACGCTGACCTGTAGCTTGAGCGTGCCCTTGTGTACGCTGACCCTTGCGTACGCTTCCCATTGGAAGTGTATGGATCCTTTGGTACGCAGACCTGAGCGTACGCTAGCCTGAGCATAGCCTGGCTTGAGCGTAGCCTGATTACCCTTGATCTTCTATAGCCCTGTATATTGATATTTTATTAGATATTTAACATCCATTTTATATCCTTACGCCTTTCGTCCTGAACTTGATAATCATGAATTTACTTGATATGTTTGTAATTGATAATTTGAGCATGACGTGATAGTGACCCGTAGTGGTGCACTCCTGACATAATGACCTGACATGACCTGATAGTGGCCCGTCGTGGTGCACTCCTGACAAGTATACTTGACACGATAAACCTGACATGTTATATCTTGATAAGCTGTTGCGACGGCTACCTGACATGACATGACCTGTATAAATAACCTGGACACCGTGGGCGATTGTGCTTGTATAAATAATCCAGTCCTGTCTTGCATCATGTCTAGGAAGGGACTCCTGAGTACCACGGTCAGGAGTACCTACTAAAATGGACTAAGGTTAACAACTAGATTAATACATTAGTCATGAAGAGATTTTCCAGCTACAGGCAATCCCGTTACCTGGGCGCGCTTGGGATCTGTAGCCTGCCGTCGAGTAGGGCACATTTCCAGCACACTGTCATGTGTTGCCCCCTTCAAACTGCTTAAGGGTACATGCGTTTCCTGGACGATGTACCCACCTGAATTCAACCCTAATCTCTCGACCTGGGTGACCTGGATAGTCTGTAGGGCTTGTGGCTGTGGAATAATTCTCACTGCATCTTGTTAGTAACTAGGATTGTGACAACCCTAGTTAGTTAAAGTATCAAGCCGTAGTTCTTGCTTGGCCGTGAAATGATTGGATGGAGTCTAACCAATCTAGTCTTACCCTGATCCTGTTCCAGATTGCTGCACGACTTGAATGCCTGTATTTATTTTTACCGATAAATGGTGAGAAACCAAGCTCCGTTCAGACGAAGGGTTATAACCCCGGTCTGGTTTACGGGTTGTAACCTGGCTATCTGAATAGTTCCATGGTTATCTCGTCGTATATCATCCTGATATGTTTCCTTTTATTCCAGTCCTTATTTTCAATTATATTTATATTCCTGTACTGATTGCTGGTTTTAGTTCTTAAGTGAAGTCTCCTTTGTGGCACTTGCTCTTTCTGGGGTCTGACCCAGCTGGTTTTGTGTGGCCAGATTTCGGAGCAACTCTAGAGGATCTACCGACTTCCCAGCCAGATGGTGGCCACTAGACGGAATCCTGGCAACGAGTGGGTTATTTTTGGCTCTCCCGCTCTATTGTAAAAATATTCTTTTGAGGCGTTTAGCCGACGAGCACCTGTTTAGCTCGATTGTACTTTACTTACTGTCTGCCTACGGGCTGTAACATGATTAACAGATCCTAGGGTTGATCATGTATGACTAAACTCTTGCTAGTCCTCACATTTTGTAACGACTAGCTTCATGATCAGCTGAATATATAATATTTGGGACGCCTTATTATTGTATATTTAATGATCATACATCTTGTAACATTTACTTACTTGCTTGTGATTGAGACAATAGGCTTGTGCATGACCTTAGGAGACTGTTGGCTTGTAGAAAACCCTCATGTATCTAGACAGCCGTGACCGTATAGCGAGGTGGAATCCATTTCAATATACGTAGCTGGCTATGTCTGTCCCCGCTCTCCAGTATTCTGGTTCTGGGGCGTGACATGGTTTAAGTGGTGGCCCATGCAGGTCTTGTAAATCAAGATATGTGAGGGTTTACTGAATAGATGTCTCAATCAGTATTCGTCCTTGATCTCTGCTCGTATCTTCTGAATCCCTGGATTCTTGTCCTGATCATATGCTTGTATCGTTGATCTGTCCTGGTCCTTCCTTATTGTTCCCTATGTCGTCTTCTTCAGCGGCATTGTTCGTGGTCCTACCGACCAGCAAGGCGGAGCACCTCCCGTGGACCGGCAGCAACCTGGAGATCAAGCCCAGCACTCCGGAGTAGCCTCCAGGGTCGAGCCTATTGGAGAAGAGCCCCCAGTTCAGCCAGTTCAGCCTGTAGAACCTGATGATGGCACATTAGTAGGACTCGTCAGGACCTTGATAGCTTCCCAAGATCGTCGTGGAGATGCCTTGCAACAAGCAGTGGCGGATGCTTTGACCAGAGGCGGTCATCCAGGGAACAGCGCGGCCAACAGCTTCAAGCGCTTGAACCCTCCCTTCTTTGATGGTAGTGAAGATGCTATCGCGGCAGATGCATGGCTTCAGGATACAGAAGTGATTCTAGAAGCAGCCAGGACTCCGGAGAATGAGAAGGTAGCCGTGGTGCGCCTGCAGTTGTTAGATCTTGCTCGTAGCTGGTGGGCGGCGCAGGCCGTTGGGTTAGCAGCACCCATTCCATGGGCAGTATTCAGAGAGAGATTCCAGACCAAGTATTTTGATGCTGTAGCTCGGTACGATCTACAGACGAGGTTCACCAATCTGAAGCAAGGAGGCAGGACGGTCGACGGATATGCGACCGAGTTTTCCAGACTCAGTCGGTTTGCTCCCACTTTGGTGGCAACCGAGTATGATAGAGCCCAGCGGTTCCAGCAGGGGCTTCACCTGGAGATTCTATTGGCAGTCGAGCAGTTTGAGCATCAGACTTTTGATGCAGTCTTGAGAGCAGCCCGGAGGCATGAGTATACCTCCCAGAGGATTGTGGATAGGGCCGGGGGTCGGAAGAGATCTCACGGCCAGATGAATCAGTCTTCAGCACCAGCCCCGGCAGCCAGGGCTTTGACTATTGGAGCTCCGAGACAAGCGGCCTCAGTAACGTCGGTTCAGCATTCAACTCCGACGCACCCTCAGCAGCAGAAGCAGAAGCAGTCTTTCGCAGTAGGATGTTCTCATTGTGGGAAGCCAGGCCATGTGGTAGCAGAGTGCCGTAGGGCGCAGGGATTGTGTCTGGCTTGTGGAGCAGCAGACCATAGGGTTGGATCCTGCCCGAATAGGGGTGGTTCATCATCGTCCAACCTTTCTATCTCTTCGGTGAGAGGACCAGCTCCGGTCCAGCAGCAGCAGTATCCATTGCCGAGGCCCTTGCCGCCTCAGACCCAAGTATTCCAGCAGCAGAACCCCCAGCAGTATGCTCAAGCCCAGGCCTTGAGTCAGAATAGGCAGCGAGGATTTCAGCAGAGGGGACCAGCACCCCGAGGGCATGGTCAGGCTATGGTGATGACCGCAGAGGAAGGATTGGCACCAGGTGAGGTAGTGGCAGGTACTATTCTCGTCAACTCCTTTCCAGCTTCAGCTTTATTTGATTCTGGTCCATCCCATTCATTTATGTCTGCACGATTTGCGACACGGGTAGGATTGGAGCCCGAGTCATTATCAGTAAGGCTCAATATACTTACTGGTAACGGACTTGTGGGAGTAGATAGAGTATTTTCCTCGTGTCGAATCGTAGTTAGCGGTAGAGAATTTCCCGCTAGATTGATAGAGTTCCCGATGGCTGATTATGATGTGGTCCTAGGGATGGATTGGTTGAGGAACCAGTATGCTAGAATAGACTGCCATATCGGCAGGGTTGTTTTTAGCATTCCAGGCGAGCCAGAATTTTCCTTCTCTCGAGGCGAAGTTGAGCCTTCTCCTCCAGTATTGCGGATGGCAGTGGCAGCAGTTCAGTTACCCAGGATAGTGGATGAATTCCCAGATGTTTTCCCAGAAGAGCTTCCAGGTATGCCGCCAGAGCGGGAGATCGAGTTCACTATAGACTTGATTCCCGGGACAGCTCCAGTATCAGAGAGAGTCTACAGGATGGCGCCTTCAGAATTAGAAATCTTGTACAAGATAATTGAAGAACTCAGAACCAAGGGATTCATTCGTGCTAGTGGATCGCCTTGGGGAGCCCCGATGCTTCTTGTGAAAAAGAAGGATGGTACGTCCAGGCTATGTGTTGATTATCGTACCTTGAATTCGGTGACAATCAAGAACAGATACCCTCTTCCGAGGATAGATGACTTGTTTGATCAACTCAAGGGGGCTTCAGTATTCTTGAAGATTGATTTGCGCTCAGGCTACCATCAGATCAGAGTCAGAGAGCAGGACATCCCGAAGACAGCTTTTAGATCGAGATATGGGCATTGGGAGTTCCTTGTTATGCCTTTTGGAGCAACCAATGCGCCGGCTGTATTCATGGATCTCATGAATCGCATCTTCATGCCTTACTTGGATCAGTTTGTGATTGTGTTCTTGGATGACATCCTGGTCTACAGCAAGAGTGAGGCGGAACATGAGCAGCATCTCCGTATGGTTCTTCAGACTCTCAGGGAGCACCAGTTGTATGCCAAGTTCAGTAAATGCGAGTTCTGGCTCGATCGTATTTCGTACTTGGGTCATATCATCACCAGAGGAGGAGTAGAAGTGGATCCCCAGAAGATTGTAGCTATTGAGTCATGGCCAGTACCCAGCACCGTTGCAGAAGTTCACAGTTTCCTTGGATTGGCTGGCTATTACCGGCGATTTGTTTCAGACTTTGCTCGGATTTCAGCGCCATTGACCCAGTTGACCCGCAAGGATGCACAGTTTGCTTGGACAGCAGAGTGCCAGGATTCTTTTGAGCAGTTGAAGCGAGGCCTGATAACAGCTCCTATTCTCACGCTTCCAGATGGGACCGGAGGATTCTCAGTGTACTGTGATACTTCAGACAGAGGTTTAGGATGTGTTCTGATGCAGCATGGGAAGGTAATAGCTTATGCGTCACGGCAACTTCGTGATCATGAGAGGAATTACCCAACCCATGACTTGGAGCTGGCAGCAGTGGTGTTTGTACTTAAGTTGTGGAGGCACTACTTGTATGGAGACAGGGTGGAGATTTTTACCGACCACAAGAGCCTGAAGTATGTTTTCACCCAGAAGGATCTTAACATGCGTCAGAGAAGGTGGCTGGAGCTTCTTGTGGATTATGATGTCAACCTGCAATATCATCCTGGGAAGGCCAATGTTGTTGCGGATGCATTGAACAGGAGAGCCGGAGCTTATTTCCTAACAGCGCAGCCAGAGCTGTTAGCCGATCTTCAGAAGATGGGTATAGAAGTTGTTCTCCCTTCCAGTGTGGCCTTGATGGCCAGCATGCAAGTTCAGTCCACTATAGTCGAGAGGATCCGGATGGCGCAGTCGACAGATTCCAAGCTTCAGCGACTCAGAGCAGAGTGTGAGGCAGAACGAAGACCAGAGTTATGTATTCATGAGGATGGTACACTTCGACATGGTAAGCGTCTTTGTGTACCCAGCAGAGATATCCGGCAGGAGATCATGTCAGAAGCGCACAGTTCACAGTATTCCATCCATCCCGGCAGTACGAAGATGTACCGTGATATCCGGCAGCATTTCTGGTGGAATGGCATGAGGCGGGAGATAGCTCGGTTTGTCTCTCGGTGTTTCGTTTGCCAACAAGTTAAAGCCGAACATCAGAGACCGGCTGGACTTCTTCAGCCCTTACCGATTCCAGAATGGAAGTGGGAGCATGTGACCATGGATTTTGTGACTGGACTACCTAGATCCCCAGCTGGTAGAGATGCTATCTGGGTTATAGTTGACAGGCTCACGAAGGTGGCTCACTTTCTTCCATTCAGAGTTGGTCAGTCGACAGCTCAGTTAGCAGAGATGTACCTCAGGCAGATTGTCAGATTGTATGGTATTCCAGTCCGTATCACCTCGGACCGAGATTCAAGATTTACGTCACACTTTTGGCGTAGCTTGCAAGAGAGTTTGGGAACTCATCTCCAGTTCAGTTCAGCATATCACCCGCAGACAGATGGCCAGTCGGAGCGCACGATCCAGACTCTTGAAGACATGTTGCGGTCTTGCACACTTGACTTCGGTGGTTCATGGGAAGATCACTTGCACCAGGTGGAATTCTCGTACAATAACAGTTTCCAGGCCAGTATCTAGATGGCACCGTTCGAGGCACTGTATGGTAGGAAGTGCAGATCCCCGCTAGCCTGGGATGATGTTGGAGAGAGACAGATGCTCGATCCAGAAATGATTGTCCAGACAGTTGAAGTGGTCAGGCGAGTCAGAGATCATCTTCGAGTTGCCCAAGATCGCCAGCGCCATTGGGCCGATTCTCATCGGCGCCCTCTCGAGTTTTCGGTCGGCGATCATGTATTCCTGAGGATTTCGCCTAACCGTGGCATCATTCGTTTCGGCGTACGGGGCAAGCTTAGTCCTAGGTATATAGGACCGTTTGACATTCTGGAGCGAGTAGGAGATGTATCCTATCGTCTCGCTCTTCCGCCGTCGCTAAGCGAGGTGCATGACGTGTTCTATGTATCCCAATTACGACGGTACATCCCGGACCCGAGCTACATCCTGGATCATTCAGAATTGGTTGTTGGTACCAACCTTTCGTATGAGGAGAGGCCCGTGTCTATATTGGACCGGAGAGAGAAGATCCTCAAGAACAAGACTATCAAGTTAGTCCGAGTTGCTTGGGGTCATCACTCTTTGGGGGAGTCAACGTGGGAGCGTGAGAATGATATCCGATCGCGATATCCCGACTTGTTTGACTCGTGAGGTATAATGCCTTTCTTATGCCTCATGCCTTCGATTCCTTGCTTGAATGAGTAATTGTATGCCTAGTTATAGCTTGCATGTGATTAATATAGCTTGTCATTACTCCTCTAGCCTCTTGATTAAATTCTGAGGACGGAATTCTTTTAAGGTGGGTAGAGTTGTAATGCCTGTGTTCGTATTACGTATTTTGGGATACGTATACGTATTTTATTCTGTATTGCATGATTCCTTGTTTAGTTCTCGGCTTGGTTTAACTCTCGGTTTGGGTTGGCTTAGTTCGGCCGGCCCAATGCTTGGTTCATCATGGGCCAAGGGTGGAACACCTTAGCCTATGCTTCTCCTTCATTTCCACCACAACCCCTCCTCTTTATTATCCCCACCAACCTTCTCTCTCCTCCATAATTCTCATTTACTTCTCCTTCCTCCACCATTACTCTTCTCCACCAACCAAGAACACCATAGGCAAGTGCAACTTGCTTCCACAAGAGAACTCCTTTTGATGGTTTCATTAGCTTCTCCACATAATTCTAAACCACATTAGAACTTGTAATTTTCTATTTTGAGGCTTTAATTCTTGTAGATCTAGAGTTTTGCTATTTTCGGATTTTGGTGTTTTGATCTATCAAACTTGCTTGTTTTCAAGTTTTTATGGTTCCATGTTGTAGAGCATTTCATTCTACCCAATTTTGACCTTTGGAAAGTTGGATTCGGACTTGTTTTGACCAAGATTTGGACGATTGAAGCTTAGATTCAACTTTAGAGTTCTTGCTGTTCTTGCCATTTGGAGAAGACAGTGAACAGTGAGCTAGCTTTTAGCTTACGCCACTGAGCTGTACGCTGCTCTTTAGCGAGCGTACGCTAGCCTTCGTACGCTGCTCTTTAGCGAGCGTACGCTAGCCTTCGTACGCTGCTCTTTAGCGAGCGTACGCTAGCCTTGAGTACGCTGCTCTTTAGCGAGCGTACGCTAGCCTTCGTACGCTGCTCTTTAGCAAGCGTACGCTAGCCTTGAGTACGCTGCTCTTTAGCGAGCGTACGCTAGCTTTCGTACGCTGCTCTTTAGCGAGCGTACGCTAGCCTTCGTACGCTGCTCTTTAGCGAGCGTACGCTAGCCTTGAGTACGCTGCTCTTTAGCGAGCGTACGCTAGCCTTCGTACGCTGCTCTTTAGTGAGCGTACGCTCACCTTGATACGCTGCCTGTTGGCAGCGTGTCTTGAGCGTACGCTAGCTTGAGCGTACGCGTGCCTTGGTACGCTAGCTTAAGCGAGCAAGGCGTACGTTGGCCCCTTTCGTACGCTAGCTCGAGCGAACACAGTCTTGAGCGTACGCTAGCTTGAGCGTACGCTGACCTGTAGCTTGCGCGTGCCCTTGTGTACGCTGACCCTTGCGTACGCTTCCCATTGGAAGTGTATGGATCCTTTGGTACGCAGACCTGAGCGTACGCTAGCCTGAGCATAGCCTGGCTTGAGCGTAGCCTGATTACCCTTGATCTTCTATAGCCCTGTATATTGATATTTTATTAGATATTTAACGTCCATTTTATATCCTTACGCCTTTCGTCCTGAACTTGATAATCATGAATTTACTTGATATGTTTGTAATTGATAATTTGAGCATGACGTGATAGTGACCCGTAGTGGTGCACTCCTGACATAATGACCTGACATGACCTGATAGTGGCCCGTCGTGGCGCACTCCTGACAAGTATACTTGACACGATAAACCTGACATGTTATATCTTGATAAGCTGTTGCGACGGCTACCTGACATGACATGACCTGTATAAATAACCTGGACACCGTGGGCGATTGTGCTTGTACAAATAATCCAGTTCTGTCTTGCATCATGTCTAGGAGGGGAATCCTGAGTACCACGGTCAGGAGTACCTACTAAAATGGACTAAGGTTAACAACTAGATTAATACATTAGTCATGAAGAGATTTTCCAGCTACAGGCAATCCCGTTACCTGGGTGCGCTTGGGATCTGTAGCCTGCCGTCGAGTAGGGCACATTTCTAGCACACTGTCATGTGTTGCCCCCTTCAAACTGCTTAAGGGTACATGCGTTTCCTGGACGATGTACCCACCTGAATTCAACCCTAATCTCTCGACCTGGGTGACCTGGATAGTCTGCAGGGCTTGTGGCTGTGGAATAATTCTCACTGCATCTTGTTAGTAACTAGGATTGTGACAACCCTAGTTAGTTAAAGTATCAAGCCGTAGTTCTTGCTTGGCCGTGAAATGATTGGATGGAGTCTAACCAGTCTAGTCTTACCCTGATCCTGTTCCAGATTGCTGCACGACTTGAATGCCTGTATTTATTTTTACCGATAAATGGTGAGAAACCAAGCTCCGTTCAGACGAAGGGTTACAACCCCGGTCCTTGTTTGGTTTACGGGTTGTAACCTGGCTATCTGAATAGTTCCATGGTTATCTCGTCGTATATCATCCTGATATGTTTCCTTTTATTCCAGTCCTTATTTTCAATTATATTTATATTCCTGTGCTGATTGCTGGTTTTAGTTCTTAAGTGAAGCCTCCTTTGTGGCACTTGCTCTTTCTGGGGTCTGACCCAGCTGGTTTTGTGTGGCCAGATTTCGGAGCAACTCCAGAGGATCTACCGACTTCCCAGCCAGATGGTGGCCACTAGACGGAACCCTGGCAACGAGTGGGTTATTTTTGGCTCTCCCGCTCTATTGTAAAAATATTCTTTTGAGGCATTTAGCCGACGAGCACCTGTTTAGCTCGATTGCACTTTACTTACTGTCTGCCTACGGGCTGTAACATGATTAACAGATCCTAGGGTTGATCATGTATGACTAAACTGTTGCTAGTCCTCACATTTTGTAACGACTAGCTTCATGATCAGCTGAATATGTAATATTTGGGACGCCTTATTATTGTATATTTAATGATCATACATCTTGTAAAATTTACTTACTTGCTTGTGATTGAGACAATAGGCTTGTGCATGACCTTAGGAGACTGTTGGCTTGTAGAAAACCCTCATGTATCTAGACAGCCATGACCGTATAGCGAGGTGGAATCCATTTCAATATACGTAGCTGGCTATGTCTGCCCCCGCTCTCTAGTATTCTGGTTCTGGGGCGTGACAATAGCAGTTACAAGATGTCAGAGCACCAAATATACAATAGTAAGTCGTCCCATACATTACATATTTGGATGATCATGAATCTAGTCATACAAAATGTGAGGACTAGCAAGAGTTTCAGTCATACATGATCAACCCTAGGATTTGTTAATCATGCTACAGCCCGTAGGCAGACAGTAAGTAAAGTGCAATCGAGCTAACACGTGCTCGTCGGCTAAACACCTCAAAAGAATACTTTTACAATAGAGTGGGAGAGCCAAAATATAACCCACTCGTTGCTAGGGTTATGTCTGGTGGTCACCATCTGGCTGGAAGGTAGGGAGATCCTCTGGAGCTGCTCCGGTATCTGGCCATGCAAAACCAGCTGGGTCAGATCCCAGAAAGAGCAAGTGCCACAAAGGAGGCTTCACTTAAGAACTAAAACCAGCATATCAGAACATAATATGAGAAAGGTAAATAAGACATAAAATTTAATAGGGCAAGGACTGGCATGAAGGTGAGAAATTATTCAGGTCAGTATAAAAGGGTAAGCATAAACAATCATGTTCCAAGATAGCCATGTACTGGAACAAGACAAGGCTTAGACTGATTAGACTTCATCCATCATTCACGGCCAAGAAATAAATACGGCTTTATACTTTAACTACCTAGGGTTATCACAGGCCTAGTTACTAGCAAGATGCAATGAGATCGTTCCAACAGCCCGAATCCCTGTAGACCATCCAGGTTATCCGGACGCAATTAGGGGTTGAGTTCATGTGGGTACATCGACCAGGAAATGCATGTACCCTTAAGTAGCTTGAAGGGTGCAACACATGACAGTATGCTGAAAATGTGCCCTACTCGATGGCAGGCTACAAATCCCATGATGGGGCACCCAGATAACGGGATTGCCTGTAGCTGGGAATCTCTTCATGACTACTGGATTATTTTAGTTATTAACCTTAGTCAGTTTAAGTAGGTACCCCTGACCGTGGTACTCAGTGATTCTTGTCCTAGACATATGCAAGACAATACTGGTTCATTTGTATAAACACAATCATCTACGGTGTCTAGGTCATTCATTCTTGTCATATCATACTAGCCGTCGCAACAACATTCAATAGTTCCCGTCATGCTTACTGGTCATGTCGTGCCGTCATACCATGCCATGTACAATTATCAGTCCAGTCGTATCAACAAATTCAAGGTTATCAAGTCCGTGACAAGAGGTAGAAGAACAATAGAGCAAACGGGTGCGCATAGGGGCTCAAAGTCTCTACGCGAATGAAACTACGCTAGGCTAAGAGGCCCCGAGCGTAAAAATGGCTTTACGCGAGCACGACCAAGGAAGGACCCCTCTACACGAGCAAGCACTCTACGCGAGCAGGCACTCTACACGCCAAGTACTCGAGCGAGACTCTACGCACGTGAGCGCCCGAGAGGGACTCTGCGCACGCGAGCGCCCGAGCGAGACTCTACGCACGCGAGAGTAGCCCCTGCGTAGAGCTCGAATGAACTCGGCGTAGAAGAGATTATGCTGGCACGCAAATACGTGTGCGTAAAGGGGAAAACACTACGCGAGCACATAAAATGTTTGCGTAAAAGGGGAAAGTACTACACTGGTACGTAAAACATGTGCGTAAAAGGTTCATCTTCTCCCCTAAGGCCAAGACAAGCAGTCATAGGACTCAAGAACTCAAGAAACCCCATCTCGGC
Organism: Iris pallida; assembly: GCA_029216955.1. NCBI lineage: Eukaryota > Viridiplantae > Streptophyta > Magnoliopsida > Asparagales > Iridaceae > Iris > Iris pallida. The sequence goes on along the minus strand of JANAVB010008600.1, from coordinate 1,893,588 downwards.
CAAGACTTGATGAAATCCTACCATTCAAAGGCCAATCTTGCGTAAAATCAAGATTTCTACTACATGGAACTCTCAAACTCCGGAAACAACCAAGTTTAATAGATCAAAATCCAAGAAATCCAAAATGCAACAAACTTAGATCTACAAGAAATAAACCATGGAAATTAAAAATGCTAAGTACTAAAGTGTCATAGAATCTCGTAAGGTAGACAATAGAACAACAAAATTGAGTTCCTCCATGAAGCAAGTTGCACTTGCCTAAACTCTTGGTAGGTGGAGAGTGTTTAAGGGAGAAAGAAGAAGATGAGTAAATGAAAAATGAATGAAGGGAGAGAAGGGTTGGTGGCTTAATGAATGGGGGATGGTGGTAGGTAGGGGTTTGCATACTAACCCAAACCGAACCAAACCAAGCCGAACCCAACCGAACCCGATGCATGCCAAGGCCAAAATAGACCACACGAACCATGAAATGCTAATTAACCTATGCCAAACGCGAAACCCAAGACTAGCCAGTCATGACAAGTCAAAATACGGGTCCGAGAGACATACACGTATACCAAAATACGCATAACAAAATCCGAGGTTGACAACTCTACCCACCTTAAAAGAATTCCGTCCTCGAAATTTAATCAAGAGGCTAGAGATGTCGGGCAATCTATACTAATCACAAGCAAGTTATAACTAGGCAATCAATCAAGGAATCATTCATGCAAGCAAGGAATTAAGGCATAAGGCATAAGAAAGACATTATACCTTATAAGTCAAACAGGTCGGGATATCGCGATCGGATATCATCCTCACGCTCCCATGTTGACTCACCCAAAGAGTGATGACCCCAAGCAACACGGACTAACTTGATAGTCTTGTCCTTGAGTATCTTCTCTCTTCGGTCCAATATGGATACGGGTCTCTCCTCATACGAAAGGTTAGTACCAACAACCAATTCCGAATTATCAAGAACATGACTCAGATCCGGGATATACCGTCGCAATTGGGTTACATGGAAGACATCATGCACCTCACGTAATGACGGCGGAAGAGCGAGACGATAGGATACATCACCTACTCGCTCTAGAATGTCGAACGGCCCTATATACCTAGGGCTAAGCTTTTCCCGTACGCCGAAACGAATGACGCCACGGGTAGACGAGATCCTAAGGAATACATGGTCGCTGACAGAAAATTCAAGGGGGCGCTGATGAGAATCGGCCCAATGACGCTGGCGATCTTGCGCAACTCGAAGATGATCCCTAACTTGCCTGACCACCTCAATAGTCCACGTGATCATCTCTGGTCCAAGCATCTGTCTCTCGCCTATATCATCCCACGCTAGCGGAGATCTATACTTCCTGTCATACAAGGCCTCGAAGGGTGCCATCTGGATGCTGGCCTGGAAACTGTTGTTGTAGAAAAATTTCACAAGATGCAGGTGATCTTCCGACGAACCATCGAAGTCGAGTATACATGACCATAACATATCTTTAAGAGTCTGGATCGTGCGCTTTGACTGACCATCTGTCTATGGATGATAAGCTGAACTGAACTTGAGACGAGTCCCCAAACTTTTCTGAATACTCCGCCAAAAGTGTGATGTGCATCTCGAATCTCTGTCGGACACTATACTGACCGGTACTCCATACAACCTGACTATCTGCCTGAGGTACATCTCTGCTAGCTGATTCGTCGACTGACCAACCCTGAAGGGAAGAAAATGCGCTACCTTGGTGAGTCTGTCAACAATAACCCAAATAGCATCTCTCCCAGCTGGGGATCTAGGTAATCCAGTTACAAAATCTATGGTAATGTGCTTCCATTTCCATTCTGGGATCGGTAAAGGTTGAAAAAGTCCAGCCGGTCTCTGATGTTTAGCTTTAACTTGTTGGCAAACTAAACATCGAGTAACAAATCGGGCTATCTTCCTCTTCATGCCATTCCACCAAAAATGCCGTCGGATGTCACGATACATCTTTGTACCGCCCGGATGAATCGAATACTGAGAACTGTGAGCTTCTGCCATGATCTCCTATCTGATATTACCACTAGGTACACAAAGACGTGTCACGACCCGCACCCAGTGTAGGGCACGAGAAGTGGGTACGTCCAACCTACGCCGCAGTGTTGACGGTAGAACGCTGTTCTAGGTCATAATTTAAAACTAAATTCAATATGATATACTCTCCGTACAGAGGACAATCACAGCAGGATACAACTCAATCACCAAAACTAGAAGTGGCACGATAAGATAACAATGAATCCATAAGAGA